>JAVSCE010014078.1:0-214788 GCA_032199065.1 Smutsia gigantea | reverse complement strand
TACAAAAGGATCTGAACAGGCACTTCATAAAAAATAGGTATTGAAATGGCTAATACCCTTTAGTCATCAGGGAAATGTAAATTTAAAACACAATGAAATACCATTATATACCCACCACAATAATCAAAACTTTAGAAGACTGACAATATCAAGTGTTTGCAAGAAGGTGGAACAGCAGAAACACAGAAGAAAACATACTGTGTGATTGTATTCACGTAAAGCTCTAAAACAGGCAAAACTAAGAGCATTTAGAGATGCATTCTTTCAGAGGGTAAAATTATAAGGGGAAGCCAGGAAGCCGTCCCCATAAACCCAGCCCTGTGGCTGCCTCTGCAGGGCAAGTGAGAAGAGGGCGTGGTTGGCAGGGGAGTGTGGGGGGGTGGACGGGGTGGCAATGTTCCACCCTTGCCATGGTGGTGGCAAGATGGTTCCTTGCTTTATTTAATTCTATAAGCTGTATATATTTCTTCAGCACTTTTCTGTATGTGTTATATTTCACCATAAAAAGAACTAAAAATAAATCAGATAAAAGAAAGGTTTTACCTTAAGAACAAAAAAGGAAGGATGAGATTGACTTTCATGTATGGTCTGTTTGCTGGCTGGATATTCCATCTGTCCATAATAGGATTAAAGAGGAAGAGAGTAATCACAGCATATCACCTTTACAGATACCTGCTACTGCCTGGGCGAGCTGATTCTCCTCTTGGCCGTCCTCCTGAGAGGCCGCCCTGGTCAACGAGACCCTGATGTCAGGAACACAGTCACAGGGACCACCACAGAGATAATTTGTCATTCATGTTCCTTAATGACACCACTTACGGAGAGCTTGCTATGGACAAATTATACCAAGCACCCTCTAGTAGTGTCCCGATTTTCAGATAAGCAAACTGAGGCTGCAGGCGCTATGGGATTTGCCCAAACATTCTCAGGGTAAATAGGGAGACTCAGGGTTCAAGTCCAAGCAGTCTGACTCCCAAAGCCTGCACCCACCTTTACACTAAGACTGGTGGGTCTCTGTTTAGAAAAGTCCTCCCTTGTTTAAACTCTACCTAACTGAAGACAAAAGAGTTGCACCCTGAAGCTGGGGCGTGAGACAGAGCTTATTCCTACTTCTTTACCAACTGCAGGGAAAGAGCAGGTATATGCACCAGTTTCTGTGCTGGGGCTTCACACAGGCCACTTCGTCCACAGTCACAACCCTGCTAAATGGACAACACAGCCCCTTGCTTCCCTCCGTGGCAACAGTTAAAGACTGAATATTTTCCTGAGAGCTAAAACGGCATTCGATGAACAGGAGTGAATCACGGCTAATGGTAATTGGACCGGAATGCGTTAGCTGTTGCATTCCTGGGATCAGTGAGGACTCCCAAAGGCTCCATTCAAGACCTTTCAGTTAGGGTTTCCTGTAGCGACAGGAGGTTTTCACCAAGAGTCTGCAATTAATTCTTTAATTTCAGAACATTTAGAAGATTGTAGAGAGATTTAAGCAGAAAATAGGATGGGCCATAGCAGACAGTTGAATTTGGAACTGCCGATCTCATCCAAAGGCCACAATAGGGGGCACGTGACCCCAGTTCAGCCAATTAGAGTTCTTCCCTGCCATCTGGTTATATGGGCACAGAGAAAGCCTGGAAGGGGTGCCTGGGACTGGAGGTTGCTGGCAGGCATCCTGCTCATCATTTGGAGAAGGCAGATGCAGGAGAAGCCCCCAGCATGAAGGGAGGAAAAAAAGGTAAAGAGAGGGGGTGGATTCCTACATCCACTCATCCTTCACGGCTAAAAGGTCAGTAAGGCACTTTTATTTGGTGGCGCATCTGAAATGGGTTTCCTTATTTGCCGTCAGGAGTCCTGGCTACAACTGGGCAGACTGCCTCCTGCGGGACCCTTTTGACCTTGAGGTTGTGGAATTCCATCACCAACTATTGGTTGCGACCCCACTTTGAGCCAGACACTGTCTGAGACACAGCAGGTCAAGTGTGGCCCTGCCCCAGCGGAGCTGAAGGCAGATCCGAAGCAGTGAGACTGATTCAGGGACAAGTAAGCTGCCGCTGGGTTCTGTACAAGTCGCCAGGACAATGGCAGCCACACCTGTAACCAAACTGATTTCACTACTTTACCCTACCGTAAAGTAGTTGACTTTGTGTCAATGGTGGCTACCCACCCACCTCATGCCCACATACAATTACATGCTGTCCAAGAGCCACCTCACAGTCTAGGATGAGCCAGTCAATTTTAATGCGCATTTAAAAGATTTTTCAAAGTGTGCAAGTCAGTGCGTAAGATGATAGATCACATAATAATTAAAGCACTAAAAGAACCCAATCGAGGATTCTCTTTCCGCCAGCCGATATCTTTAGGTCAAGAAGGTCTATAAAAACTGGCGGATCATTTCCATTCCTTTAAGGCAGGCGAAAATGGCTTTGAATGTAATTAGATGTTCTCAGCAATTTTCCTCTGCTAAAGCTCCCCATCTTGTTCCAATGGGGCCCACAGAAAGTTTAGAACTATTGGCATTCTTAGCTGCAGCCAGACAATGTGCTATTGCTTTGAAGAAGTGAAAGTCTGTGATATTGCTTGAATCACTTTGTAATTAGAAATAAGCCAGGGCCGTAGCTACAGGGAAGGGAAGCTTCCTACAGGCAGAAGGCCAGTCTTGGCCCTGCGGGGCCCCAGTTGCTCTTAGAATTCCGCCCCTCTCTTGTCCAATCTGCGCCATGACTCTTGCAAGTTCTGGAGTTATCCATTTGGAACAAGGAATATGCCTGATGTAGTAAATCACATTTATCTTTGACACACTATTAAAGTTTTGCATTACTCCTCTCCTCTCTGGGATCTGTTATCTATTGGCAAAATTTTTTCTTTTAAGGTGGAAGATCATGTGTGTGGTTAATTTTAATTTCTTTAATCCTTTAAAAAATGAGACTCGATGGAAGTGAAAAGTAGTGTAAAAGTTTTAAAGTGTTTTTTTTTTCAGTAAAACCTAACAACTTCCCTTGTTTGGATAAGCTCTAATGATACTGCAGTTAAAAATATAATTTCTTTATATAGAAGATCATACATCAACTGTGGACTGGGACTCTTAAAATACACATCTACACCCTCCAACTCTCCCAAGGTCATACAGAAGCATGAGCACATTAAAATAGGAAATGTGTTATGGTCCTTTTAAATGGGAAGTAGATCCTGCCCCTGCTTCCCTTGGAAAGCCAGCCAGGGCCCAATCACCTGAGGTCCTCTAGGCCACGGTAAAGGACGGAGGATAGAATCCAGTCTCATCTTCTGGGACTCGCCCACGCTTACTCTCCCAGCCATCCTGCTTCCTGGCTGTCACTGACCACATCCAACATGCCTCCACCACCTCACAGCCCTGGCACTTCTTGTCCCCCCTCTGCCTGAAATTCTCTCCCTCCTTCCCTCCATTAAAGATGTGACCTAAATGTCACCTCCTCAGAAAGGGCTCTCCCAGGTGTCAAATCTAAGTAGGCCTGTGTTCCCTTCTAGCCCTTAAACCGGCCGTATTTTTCTTTCTAGTGCCCATATTACAGATTTGTTTGTTTGTCTATTTCCCCCACTACCAGGGAAGAATCCCAGGACAGGGCCATGATCTCCAGCACTTGGAACAGCTCCTGGCATACTGTGTGTACTCAAAAACACTTGCTGAGTGAATAAATGAGTGACAATGACTTACATTTCTTCAGAGTCTAGACCTTTTTCTGGGTGAGGTACTATCCCGTCACCGTCGTGCGGGGCCTTACGGCTCAGCGACAGTGTGGAGTCACCCTTGCGGAAGCTTTCGTTGGGGTCCTGGTAGGCATCTGGGAAGTCCATATTCTTGGGAAGGGCTATGTTTTCAATGAACTGGGGAGGATCTAAGTGGAACGTGGGCTCCTTCTCACCGTCAATGGTGTAGATCTTGTCCCTAGGGGAGCCTGCTTTGGTTTTCAGATAGGAGCGCTCAACCTCACTACAGTCCTTGGGGTACTTCGAGGCCACTGACCTTTTGAAGTTGTCCTTGGTTTTGTGGTTCTTGTTGTTGCCAGGTTCCCTGTGGCACGTGGCCCGACTCGAAGTTTCTGAGATGTCTGAGGGGGCCACCTCTTCGGGAAGGTACCTCGGAGTCTTTAGAGAGCGGGTCCTATTCTCCACCGTCCCCTCATCCCTCTGGGAGACTGGGTTCTGGGTCAGTGAATCTTGGCGTAGAGAGTCCATCGATTTCTTCCAAAGCTGCCGGGACCTGGAGGTCCCTTTGGATTCTGTGCTCACAGCCACCTCCACTGTGTTAGGGTTGGACTCGTTGAGGGTAAGAGGGTGCTGTCCCTGGAACACATAGTTATTGAGATTATCTTTGTGCCTGTTGGCCACAAAGGTTTGCAGTTCACTCATGTTGTCCCCAAAGATGCTGTCTTTCCCCTGAAAGGACCTGTTGTCTGAATAGATCAAATTTCCCTTATCTGAAACCATGTCCATGATGAGGGAGCCTCTTTGGATGAAGTCAGCAGCTCTTCTGGGGGAATCCATTCTTGAGGAATTCATGTTGGACATGTTTTTGGCCGACCGGAGGAGCTTGAGCATGTTGCTCTGGGATCCGCTCAGACTGAAGTCGGGGGACTTCTTTTCCTCGATGTGCACTCCGTGAATGCAGCTGTAAATGCCCTGTGGGAAACCACATAAAACACCATCAGCGGCAGCGAGGACACGAAGCCATGTCACTCCTGAACTTTACCTGCCAGGGGGACACAGGTCTTCCTTTTGGAAGCCCTGGAGAAATAGTGAAATCCCACAGGAACCCTGATAATGTTTCTTAAATGTATGAGACAAAGCATCAGATTTATCTTCTCTCTCTGCCTCAAGATTAATGACATGACCCTTTTGCAAACAGTCACACATGGAGTTTGAGAAACCTTATCAACTCTCTCTATATAACAATATAACTATAACTAAATCGACATGTAAGGACATATTTAAGTGACCTCAATACCCCAGGTCATCAACTCATGCTTTTATTAAAATTTCCCAGGATCATCTTTGGAGTGTGGATCCCAGAGTGTCAGGTATTCACAGAACTAAAATGGCACAGAAAGACCACCTATTAATAGTTCTTTTGGAGAATTACCCAACCCGCACACCAAAGCCATGAACCAAGGCATGAGACCTGAGCAGGTCAGTCAGAAAGCCCTTCCTGATTACCAGTAGGCATGCAATCTGCAGGTGATCAGACATTTACTAGGACAGATACAGTGCTGGGGTACAATGAGCAGCTACAGGAGACTCGTCTTGCCACCACGTGGGGATGTTAGTCTGGGGGTGAAGCCACCGTAGGAAGAAGCAGAGTGCTAGAGAGACATGTTTTGAGTCCCTCCAGCAACCCTTTGGACTTCTCACCCCACCTAAAATAGTCCTGTGCATGTGTGCGTGTCTGGTCGATGTAGAGCATGGGGTTTCGGTTGCTTGGAACTGTGGAGAGTCCTGACACCATAATGCTGCTGCCCTGACATCCACCAGGGAACCGAGGGCCTTGGGGAGTCCTGCGTAGCTCAAATAAAAGCACTCCCATCTGTAGGTCTCTTGTTGTCCATGCCATTATTAAAAATAGCCATTCACTTTTCCTTCACTCAAGGGAAGAGCTCCAGATTCTTGCTACAGTAACAGGCAAAGGACATGAGCAACACTGGGGTCAGCGTCCCCCTTTTTCCACAGTCCCGCCCCGGATTCTGGCAGCCATATCTAAAGGAACCAGTCAGATCAAGACTGCCCAACTTGACCAGGTCATCCCAATATGTACAGGGAGGCAGCCCAAGGGGTTTGTAAGGCGAATGTGGCAGATGCTGTTGACTCTGGCATACACTAGGGGCAAGTGTGTGTGTGATTAGCTGTGGACTCTTGATAACCGCGGCTTGGTTGGTTCCCCATGATGGAGATTCATTTAACCTGTGCGGATGCTCATGGAACCATAACAGACTCCACCCATTTGCACTGCTCCATTTTTCTTGTAGTTTCCTGGGGACGATCTCTACTCCAGCCTTCAAGGAACAGGAAAGCAGAAAAGCCTATGGTTGTGAGTTGGAACATCTCTTTCTCTGACCCTCTCAAGTCCAGGCTGCAGGGCAAAGGCTCCCCAAAGCCAAGCCTGGCACTGTGCCCCTTCCCGCATCCTGAAGCCTCGTCCTTACTGTCCTTTGTGCTGTGTGTGGCTGGCTGTTCACCCTGCTGGAAAGCCAAGTCTCTTCTGCATTGCTGCCAGGGCTGCCGGCTGTGGGAATCATACAAACGCACGTGCATTTCACACAGCATGCTGCTGCTGAGCCTTGTATGACGACCTCGGCCCTCCATACCCGGTTTCTTAAAGTGATAATCATCTCATGCCCTGACCTAGAGGGATTCTGCTACCGTGGGTAAAAATCAGTGTGTCTCCTAGATGTTTCAGTCAGCCAAGATCTGTGCCTCTTCTTCCTGTTGTTAGGATGACTCAAATAGTAGTTTAAAAAACTCTTCTCCTAAATGTGCAATTTTATTCTAGTGAGCTCCCCATCTCCCTCTCTAGATCTGGAGAACCTCTTTCCACCCCTTTGCTGTCAGAGCAATGTGCTCCTGCGACTGAGAGACACTGGCTGTCTCTGTTTGCAGGAGGCCCGCAGAAGTGGTCAAGGACCTAAGTTATGTTTTGGGAAATGAGAGGAGGCTGCTGATGGCTTTCTCTCATCCCTGGTTTCCCCGCAGCTCACAGGACACAGCTAAAGCAATTCCCAGGTGTTGATCTGCCTGCTGAAGCTGCCGGAAGGAGCCCATGTGGTGGGCCCAGCCTGTACCAGGTTTCGATGACAGCATTCTCTGAGCTGACCCATCTTCCAGATGGGCTGCTGAGGGCGGGGCTGCTTGTTACAGAATGATGGGGAAAGTTTGAGGTTGGAGCCCACCGGACATGAGTCCCAGCTCCATCCTTTATTAGCTCTGTGGCCTTGGATAAGCCTCAGCATGTTTTTTGAGCCTCAATTTCCTCATCTGTAAAGTGGGAAGCATAGACTCTTGAGGTGGGTATGAGGGTGAGATAAAATAATGCAAAGAAAGCACCTGGCCCAGGCAGGGCTCTGTAACTGTGAGTTGGCCCAGCTGCCCAGTCTCCCCTACCCTGCCCTTCTTTCCTCTCCCCGCCTCTCTCCCCCTGAAGAGTTCTCTCTCTCTTTTCTTCTATTATTCAGAGATTCTGGCTACATTTGACAGGTTGTGGAAATAAGATGATGTCTCAGCCCCACAGTGGGCTCCGAGAAAATTAACACAGTGACTCAGCATGCTGTTCCAGACAATTTGCTCTGTTCCCCAAAGGTCCCTGAACTCTCAGGACATTCTCAATAGGGCCTGGGCTCTACTGTCCTCCTTCAATCCTTGGAGCTGAGCCTGATCCCTAAAGGGTCTGCTATGGCCTGTCTGTATCTCCCCCAAATTCATAGGGTTGAAATCTAAACCCTAAAAGCAGTAGGTGGGCCCTTTGGGAGGTGCTTAGGTCATGAGGGTGAAGTCCTCCTGGTGGGATTAGTGCCCTTATACAAGGGACCTCACAGAGCTCCGTCACCCCTTCCACCACTTGGGGACCCAGGGGGAAGCCTGTACACACAGGAGGACCCTCACCTGACCACACTGGCACCTGAACTCAGACTCCCAGACCTCAGAAGGGTGAGGAAGAGACTTCTGCTATTCACAGGCCCCCAGTCCGTGGTATTTGTTAGAGCAGCTAGGATGGACTAAGGCGGCACCTCACTTCTACTCTCCTGGTCCCAACTGTGGGTTGACCAGAAGCTTCTTTCACTGTCTCCCCGCTCCCCTCATCTGCACTCACTGGGAAGGTGGCCACTGTTCTATCCCCCATGCCACACGTCTCAGGGGACAACCCAGGCAGTTCGTTTTGCTGGCGACAGTGAATATTTTCTTCTGCATGGGAAGGAAAGCATTTTGGACAAAAAACAAAACCGAAGTGCATCCTGCAGACCAGGGGGCACATTTCTCCAAGCCTCAGAAGACAGAGGTCTTGGCTGTGGGAGAATCTTGGTTCTAACGTTAAGTAAATGACTACGTTAAGCTCCAGCCGTCCCCCTTGGCAGGCCAGGTGCCAGGAGGGCACACATCTCAGGTTTGTGTTTGTGTCGCCTTTGCCAGGGGCGTCCTGAGGGATGCAGAGCTCCCAGGGAGCACAGTGCATATCTGCTGTGTGGCAACAGCTTTAATCTATGGGCTGGATGTTCAACCGGCAAGAGAGACCTGGCTTACGTGCAGAAAACACCTGCCCTGAGGTGGAAGTAAATCTCAGAGCAGCCGGCATTAACATCCCTTAGAAAGCAACCTGAATGCACCTTGGGACCCAGCCCTACATACATAGGCAAGTTGCCTCTTTCATGCCCTTTTTTCTGGCCGGACTGGTGAAGTGAGAAGAGTCCTACTGTTTCAAGGGAACACGGTGAAACCAAAAGCCTCCCATTCTAACCTTTGGGGCCTCAGTTTTTCCATCCACAGGATGGGTGTGACCGCAACAGACTCACCAGCTGTTGTGAGGATCAGCGATGACGGAGGGAACGTACATGACCTGGGCCCTTATTCACACACCAGGCACAATTCATTGTGTAGTTGTGATCCTGCATGTGTACGAAAGTAGGTTCTTTGCTTGGGAATTCCCCACTGCCGGTTTGTTAAAGAAAACGAGTGCACACACACAATGGAGAGCACATGTTCTCTGCACTGGGTGAGTAAGAATGTCCATGTAAAGTGGCATTTGTGTGAATGTGCATGTGAGATGAACTGTACAGGTGTGTGCTAGCCCAGAAAGGAAGGACATTTTTTTTTTTAGCAACCCAGAATCAAAGGCTGAGCCCATTCTGAGTTCCCCTAATACATGAGTCAGGAAAGTATATTAAGCATGAGATCTTTCTATTTACTTGTGCCAGGCTACACTTATTTTAAAAGACAGATGTTATCTGGGGAGAAGGAGGGTCAGTGCTCAAGTAAGATGCCCTGTAGCCTTCAAGAATATGGGAGCGAGGGAGGCTGGGAGCTCCCAAGGGGGCCCAGAAGTCCCTCCAGTGCCCCTATAGGGCAGGGGGTCCTTTCTACTATGGGGGGAGACTGAAGTTCAAATTCCAGTCTGTCAATGCCTGCTTCTGTGTACCCAGTCCCCCTCCACTCCTGCCCCTTGAGACGCTAGGAACAAAAATGAGGGATTTAGTTCATATCTCCTAAGGACAATCCAATCAACCTGGCTTCCTTAATAGTAGCTTAGACAGAGGAAATACTCTTCCCCCCAAAAAGCAGGATTTACAAGGAAATGCAACAGTGTGCATTTGCTCATGATAATCTATCCACAATCATTTGGATACGGAAAGCCTTTAGTGACTGGCGGCGAGAATGAGCTTCAAGATGGTATAACACCTAGTTATATGTGTGCCTGTTATTATTTTTAAGCAAGCTGTGCATTTAGATGCCATCAAGCTATTTAAGAAATACGTATTTGCACAGAACTCGAGTTTAGGGTGCCACTGTATGGAGAAAATAAATCTTCCTCACCAAGCTAATGTGCACCTTCTGAATCTCCCAAGTTCTTAAAAATCACCAGATACACAAAGAATATACAAATTCCTTTTCAGGTGATTAGTTTTCCCAGTAAACATTGGAAAATTCAATTAGGTGTTTGTGAACAAGTATTTTTTCATCATGTTTCAAACCCTAAGTCATTTGATTCTTTCAGAGGGAAAAAACCCCAAGGTGAGCAAATGGGAGAAATAGGAAGATGGATGGAGAGATGGATGGATGACTGACAGATGGATTGCCAGATGATACATAGATAATGTTATGCCCTGTTGGGAAAATGAGTGATATCCTATGTATGTGCTTTTATTATGTCACAAGTAAGTGACCAGTAGTGTTGGATTTGTAAACATGTTATGTGAGTTGCACACACACGTACTGTCGTGCAGTATGATTTGTCTAAAATCTCTTCCATTGCTTGTAGCTGACGTATGTTGCTTATGCAAGAGTGTGGGCTCTGGCTGGAACCACACCATCTAGATTCAAATCCTGGCTCCATGAAGGCCATGAGGGCCTTGGGTAATTCTCTAGCCTCCTAACTTGAGTGTTTTCCCTTCAGTAACCTGGGGCTACTTACCAATACCCACCTCCTGGTGTTGGTGAGGAGGTTAAATGAGATGAAGAATACAGAGTCCTTATATGGTGTCTGGCACCTGTATGTGCTCCACAAATACAAGCATTTCCACGAGTTATCATTACTGATGAACTATATTATGTGCATCTGCTTACGGCAACACACACATGCCTTCCTGTGGGGCATGAAAGGAGGCTTTCTTATATTGCACGTGAACTCGCTGTGGCACATGCCGCCTGGGCTGTAGTTCATGACGGGTTGAATGTGTGCTCTCTTTTGTTTGATGTGTGCGCATTTCCTCATGGCTCTGCATGTCTGTGTTTCATTTCCGACCCTCCTGCACTGAGCTTGCACTCTGTGTCTTGTTAGATGGGTTGGCACACCGCACGGCGTGTGTAGACAGACTGTGTTTTGTCATGCATGCTCTGCTGGAATGCCCGCATATAGTGTAGTGTCCTGCCCAGGAATTTTAGTAGTGCCACAGAGGATGGGAGGCCTCACATGGCTTCGTTTGGCCCTCATGGTGTTTTGGTGTTTTTTTCAAATTCAGCAAGTTACTGATAATTAAATGCTGGAGGTTTCATGTAACATCAGATGACTTCTCTCTCTTTTAAGACCCAGAAGACCTGATAACATTGACCCTGTAGCCCTAGAAGACAATACTCAGCAGGCGGGGAGGATGACTGCCCCTTTACGTGCGGTGCCATACGGTCTGTTGCAGCCCCGGCATGCTCTACCATCCCCTCACCTTGACGCTGGCTGTTTATCTCAGGTCAGCTGCTGTTGCCCATCTCCTCTGTGCTACTGTTCTCATGCATGCCCAGCCGGCTTTAGCCATTCCCCTTCTCTCTCTGGCTTCCTGTCTTAGGCAACCCCCTGGGTTATGACTGCACAGAATCTGGGTGCTCTCCTGACCAGCCCAGGAAGGGTTAGGGAATGAGGGGAGGATGTGCGGACCCCCACCCCCAGGAGTCAAGAACCCCCACTTCTCTGACAGCCCCTGCTTTGCTGGGCCTGCCTGCTGCCTAAGGGAGTAGCCGCCAGGGGACTGACCCTGCTGATGGAGAAAACCAGCCCCGGCCGGTCGGAGCACACGCCTGTGAAACAGAAGCGCAGCTTCCAGTAGAAGAGGTGCTCCCAAATGAAGGTGATGAGGCTGAGGGCCATGGCAGCGGCCAGCATGTAGAACACGCCGGCCATGTTGTCGATGTCCAGCTGGCTGCTCATCACCTCGTTCTTCTCGTTGTGGCAGATCCCCGTGAGCCACAGCGTCTCCAGCTCCTCCATCTCACCTGCCGGAAGACAAGACCCACAGGCAATGAGGGGCAGCGTGTGCACTTGGGGGCAGACGCATACGACGTAGAGCCGTGTAGCCTTGAGGCTGGTTACTGAGCCCTTCCGCTGCGTTTACAGACTTGCTGAGCGAAGGTAGTGGTAACAATACCCACTTAATATTGCTGCAGGAGGGTGAAATGAGATAATATACAGTTCAGCACAGTCCCTGTGTTTTGGGGTCTTTTGGTCATTATCATTATGTCTTCCCCACCCTGCTTTTCTCTACCCCTGTCCCCAGTACCCACCCAGCCAAGCCTGGAGCAGGACACAGGATCAACTGGCAGCATGCTACAGTGGAAAGACTTGCATTCCAGGAATGACTTCATTGCTTACTAGCTGTGATTTCAGAGCCACGGTCATCCTGTCTGTGACATGGGTATAATAACAGTACTACTTCGTAGAGTTCTGGTGAGGATCCAATGAGCTCACCTATGCAAAATTTCTAAATGTAGCTCCCAGCTCACAGTAACCTCTCATAGAGAGTAGCCTTCCGGGATTGTTATGAAAGAAATGCCCAGCACAGCCTGGCACATGGTGGTCCTCAAATATATTATTTTTTTTTCCTTTTCCTTTAGAACATGCAGGATTTTTCCAAAAAGTCACCCATAAGCAGTGAACGTAGGGCACAGAGCATTAATTAAGAGGAGACATCTAATTGGCTCTGAATGGCCCCTTGTACACTAAACATCTCCCCACTTCAGCAGCAATTTAGAGAAGTGGGATTTTCAATGGGGAAAAAAAGTAGGCCTGCTAAGCATTATTTTGTCTCTCTTTTATGCACATTTTATCCAGTTGCCATTTAGGAGGAAATTCTCTCATCTAAATTCTAGCAATTATACTGTCTAGCATTTCACTAAACTATATGGCACTTGGAGTATGATTCAGCCTTTAAACATTGTCCTTCAAGGACAGTGAAATCAAAGAAGAGGCATATAAAGTTAAATGAAAAGTACAACTATATATATACTTGTGTATATATGTATGTACACATGTGTGTTATACACACACACACACATATATACATATATGTAATCTCTAAGATGTAAGAGACAGGCAGGGAAAAATGAAGGAAATACTCCAAATGTTATTTAATTCTCTTTTAAAGAGGTTCGTCTTCACCATGCCTTTCATAGTGCATTCTTTTTTTTGAAGTTTTATGAAATTAATGTGCTTTGCTTTTGGTTTGTTCTCACTCTTGAATGATTTGGCTGAACAAAGAAACCTAAGTTGACAATGATTTTTCCTTGACCTTCTGAGATGTTACTGAGTTTTCTTCTGATCCACATTGCCGTTGGAAAGCTGGCTACCCGTCCTGATTTTCTATGCAGTCTATACGTTCTCTCTGATTGCTTCTGAGAATCTCATTTCTGTCTTTGGTGTGGAATCTAGGTGTGGGTTTGTTTTATTTGTTCCGCTCTGGACCCAGTGTGATTCTTCACTGGGATGACTCATAACTTTAATTCTGGAAAAGATCTCACCCATTGTCGCTCTGAATAATAATTCTCCTATCCTACTTAAAAAAAAATGAATAGACTTTATTTTTTAGAGTAGTTTTAGGTTTACAGAAAAACTGAGCACAAAGCAGAGTGTTCCCATATGCTCTTTCCCCCCACTCCCTTGGTTTCCCCAGTTAACACCTGGCATTGGGGCGGCACGTTTTTTACAATTTTATGAACACCCATTGTCACATTAATATTAACTGACGTCCGTAGTTTACATTACGGTTCATTCTTTGTCGTATGGTTCTGCGGGTTTTGCCAAATGCTTAGTGTCATGTGCACACCACTACAGTACCGTGCAAATAGCTTCACTGCTCTGTGATCCCTGTTCACCACCTACTCCTCTCCCCCCACCCTCCATCCCGACCCCCGGCAAACACTGATCTTTGAACCATCTCTATGGTTTTGCCTTTTCCAGAACATCATATAGTTGGACCATATACGATGTAGCCTTTTCAGAATGGATTCTTTCACTTAATGATATGCATTTAAGTTCCTCCCATGTCTTTTCATGGCTTGATGGCTCATTTCTTTTTATCACTGAATAACATTCCATTGCACGGGTGTACCGTTTGTGCATCCATTCACCTACTAAAGGGTGTCTTGGCTGCTTCCGTGTCTTGGCAATTATGAATAAAGCTGCTGTAAACATCCAGGTGCAAGTTTTTGTGTGGATGTAAGTTGTCAACTCATTTGGGTACGTACCTAGGATCACGCTTGCTGGACTGTGCAGTACCACTATGTTTAGTTTTGTAGGAAACTGTCAAACTGTCTTCCCAAGGATCTGTGCCATTTTACAGTCCCACCCGCAGTGAATGAGAGCTCCTATCGCTCCACATCCTTGCCAGAGTTGATCAGGGATGCTGGTGTTTGGGATTCCAGGCAAGCTAAAAAGGTGTGTAGTGGTGTCACATTGTTTCAGTCTGCAATTCCCTAATGACATACAATAATCCTACCTTTTTTTTTTCTTCTGGAAATTTGGTTTAAAATATTCTGGACCTTCTCACTCCATCCTCTAGATTATTAACTTTAATATTTTCCATTCCTTTATGTCTCTGTCCTGCAGTTAGATGATTCCCACAGATCTATTTTACACTTCTAAATTTATTCTTTCATTAGTAATAATTAGCCTTATGTTTTAATTTTAATTTATTTTAATTGTGACAATCATCTGGCTCTTTTGAAGTCTGCATGTTCTTTTTTTATCATAATGTCCCACTCTTTTGTTATGATTTTTAAGACGTTTATACATTTAATAATTTCAAACCTACAGTCTCTCAGCTTATTCTCTGGCCTGCCCCCCTCTCTGCCTGCCACCTTCGAGTTTGGGATTCGCATGCACCTGCTTGTTGTGTGTGCTGACTCTCATGGTGGGTTACTTCCTTGTGATATTTGTAATTTTTGATTGTGAGTTAATCTTCAGCAGAGTTGTTCTTCCCTAAATCCAACCGCCCCACCCCACTCCCTACAGGGCTCCCAAGCACACTGGGCTTTAGAAATGCTCCTACAGTGGGGATCTGGATTTGCTTCTGCTGTGGTTCCAGGGGCTTTCAATGTACCAGTTTTATATGAAAAAAACTGTACTTTAATTACCACACCATTTAAGTGGCATATATTTTGACCTCCATACTCATTGGGGCTTTACTTTCTTGTTCAGAGCTTCAAAGATGGGATGCCTCCTTGTACTTTCTTTGCTCTGACGGATGGTTTTTTCTAGTCTCCTAGAAAAGATAGGTCTGTTTTTTTCACAGACCAGTTGACTCACTGAAGATCTCAGATTTATGCAGTGGTATCATTTTCTTTTTGCACAGTTCAGGGCCCTCCAGTGGATGTTAAAGCCCTGGTTTCCACCCCTACTGTTATAGCCTCTCAGGCTGCTGCACCTCAGCAGAAAAGTGCCATGAGAATACCCCATTCCTCTCTGTTTCTGGCACCTAAGGATCCTCTTTTGCTTGACTTTGCGGGTGCTTGCACTGCGATGTGTTTGTAGCATGGAGGGGGCTTACATCAGCTTAGTTTCCCATTGTACCACTGCCAGATACACATGCAAAACTTTTGCAACCAGGCTTTTAAAGCACACATATTTATGGGGGGAAAAAACAGGACATATATCCCTTTATAAGTTCTCCACCCACAAGGAAGGGTCTGGCTAGTCAGTGACGCAGGCTGAGTGTTGGGAAAGGCTATGCTGATGTCAGTGCTTTTCCTCCTAACACCCTCCAGTGTGTCCACTGCCACAAATACTGCGGGAGACTCTATAATGTCATCCCATGGTCCCCAACACCAACACCGACTCGTCCAAACTCCTCTGCAGGCCTCAACATTTACTTCACAGCTTCGTCTTCTCAGAAGACACCGACACAGTCCCTTACAAGTGTGGCTGATTCCCCTTCCCTTTTGGAGTTTGTGAGAACACAATAACGGGTCTTCTCACCATGTTTTGTTAAACTCTCAGCACATCTCAGCTGCCCCAAAGACAGCCAGGCTCGTACGCCTGTAACACGGCCAGGGCGGGCCTAAGGATCATGGTCCTGATGCTTTTTGGGATGTAAATATAAAGATTTTTCCTCTGCCCTTTGTCCAAACAGCACCTCTTTGACTAAGTCAACACGGTAAACCAGACCTACCTCCCGGAAGGACAGCAAATACACATTTCTCACTACCAATTACAGCCTGTTCCAATCATTGCACAGTTATTCATTTCCTGCCCCATGGCCTTCTACTGGTGTACAGAACTATAGTTCAAATACTTTCTTATTTCGTTTTTAATTTACTCAAGTATACTGTAATCTCCTTGAGGGAGATCACGGACCATGGTTTATGATTCTGGTATTTCTCATGGCCTGAAGCACATTGTAAGCATTGAAGCCATATTTTGCCTCTGTTTCTTTCCTTACATCCTCAGGCTTACATGAGGCAGCTTTGCCAAAATGTTCGGATCTCCTGGCTGCATTTTATATCTTACAGACAGAGGAAACTTGCTGTGGCCAGAGAGCAGAGGACCGGGAAGCATGCAAGCCCTGAGCTCGGGGAAGTGGCGAAAGTCATTGTTCCAAGGGGCGGCTCACCACCAGTCTCTCCCATTGCAAAGAGGCCATGATCTTTGTCAGCGTGATCTGGAGAACTGGAGCTGGCTGATGGGACAATGAACTCTCTTTTCCAAAGCAGGCTCATTCGTGCTCTCCTGGGAGCAGAGGCAGCCTGGGCAGCTTTGGGTTTGCAGCCTGGTGCATACTCTGTCTCCCTGAATCCACTGGAGAGGACGGGACCCTGCATGATGCTGCAATTCCTCTCCCTCTCTGCTTCTGCCGCTCATCACAGGAAGCTCATGAGCACTGGAGAATGCCTTTGCCCCACGGAAGTCATGCTCGTTCAAAAGGTCTTCCTCCATCTGTCTCGGGATGTGGCTAGCCACAGGTGTCTCTGCCAACCTCTGAGTGCCGTGCCATCCCGAGGAAGGCTGTAACTCCAGCAAGTAGAGCAATACGTCACAGCTCCCTCCCTTCCCTGCGTTACCTTTAAAAGGCAGACGGATGGGACTTCAAGAGGCAGGAGCCAGAAACATGTAAAATCTCAGAGGCAACAGGCAAGAACAATTGAGACAGCACTGTGTGTATGTCTTCGACTTGCTTCCATCAGCTGCTTGGATGATGCTGTGAGAGGCTACATGGAACGTACAGAGTCAATCAGACCACATCCTGCACAGAAAGGATGCAGATAGTGTGGGCCCATGAATATGGAGTCTCTCATGTTATCGGTCCATTCACTTACAAGTAGGAGGCATGGGTCTCAGATTTGCAAAAGGGAAATTCAAGGAGATGCTATCCAGCAAATCACAAGAATGTTTTGGGTAGAAAAACACTAGCATGAACTACAAGAGGGAGCGCCTTGGAGACTTGACCATGTCAAATGATCCTGTATGGCCCTGCCAGCCACTAGAGGTGGGATACCCCCTGGTCGCTTTCAACTCCCACCTTCAACACTTAACTACCGGTTTGATCTTGTTTCAGATACTCTACTTACTTACCTACCCACCCACTCAGCCACTCATTTATCTCTTTCGCTATTCGTTTATTGAACAAAGTTACATAAATCGCGTTCCGCTTCAGACACTGTACTATAATTTTCAAAAATTAACCCATGTAGCCCTTGTATCAAAGTAATGTGGCTCGCACCTTTATACATCCATCTCACAGATGAGGCACAGAGAGGTTAAGGGTCTTGTTCGGTCTCTCTAACATCTCCCAAATGGAGCACAATCGTAGTCGCCTCACAGGAGCTTTGCTGGAATTACGTGGATGTATGCATACAGCGCCTGCACACCTACAAGGTCGTATTGCTGAGATGACTATTCCTGGCCCGAAGCCACGGCAGCTGGGGACAGTGGAACACATACCCAATCCCAGCCCTCCCCATCTGTGGTGTCTGACTCCAAGAATGCACATTCAAGACAGAAAGCTTAGCTCTGCAAGAAGATTCTGCTATGTCCAAAGTAGAGAAATCAGTTCCTTATTTGCCTGCAGACTCGTTCTCCATACTTCTAGAGGGTCTGCAGTTGCTTTTCAGATTAGATTTCATTCTATTCTGTAAGACTGTCTGAGAACTTCGGGAAAGGATTCTATCACATGCAAGGTGACTAGACTTCAAACTTCCTGAGCATTTCTCCCCTGAGGTCGGTTGTAAAAATTCCATTTTGAACCTGTACCCTTTAGGCTTTGTCCCAAGCCTGGGAGTTTGCTGAAATACATACATCTCCTAAAATCTGCCCACACAGATACCCTTGCAGGGACTTATCTACATGTTTTGTTTTTTGTTTTGCCCTCAGCAGTGGGGGAATGGACAGAAATACTGTGTGGTTTTTGAGAAGCTGGGTTTGATGTTCTGTGTCGTTCTAGTTCAGGGAAGCTAATGCTTTTTGGTTCCCTGAGGACTTCATTTGTTTTTGCTTACTCCCTCCCTCATTCATTCCCTCATTCATTCATTCATCGGAAATAGAACATTTCTAAAGCGCTTACCATGGGGTGGGCATCTCATACAGAGATGAATAATACAGTACCTGACCTCTACAGGCTCAGAGTCTTGTGGGAGAGACAGTCATGCAAACCAGTAATTTTGGCAAGATGAGAACATTGCATTTGCACAGGGCTGGAGGCAGGAAGATACACAGAGTGTTTTGAGATCAGAGAGTGGTTCAGAATTTTGGGGAAGGATGACACGATCAAAGGAGGATCATGAAGGGTGGAAGTTGATTACAAAGGACTCAGCTTTCATGCTAAGTTGTTTGAAGGACTTAGCAGGAAAGCTGACTACCTTGTGGTATCCTGGCAATGGTGGGGCCAGCTGTATGCTTGGTGGGCCCAAGATTCTTAGTTGCTGTCCCTGGAAACCCAGTGTCTCCTGACATACAGTGAAAGGCAGGCTGTTACAGGTGGGTGGGGGATGGCAGATTTGCCCAGCAGTGCTACATACGGAGGTAGGTCACCAGTAAATTCTATTCCAGTGACACAGTCCTAGCTGGGTCTCGGAGGCAGGCAGGACATGTAGATTAAACCCTCATGCTCCCAGGATATCTAGTAATTGGGATAAACCACTTGTAAGAAATTGCTGAGAAGGATCCATTGTAAACTGTCATCCATATTGCCGTCACCTGTAACAATTTACTCTGGATACCAGCTGTGTGGTATTGTGTTGAAAACTTGGCAGTGGCTGTCTCTGAGATACAGCTCAGAGGTCTCTCCATCTCCAGAAAGTCTTCTGTGACTGCCCAAGGGCGTGTGGATGAGGCCGTCATTTCTCCTTCCTCGACATCTTGGGCATCTCATCAATAAAGAATCTATCATGCTATTGTATAATTACCACTTGTTTCTAAGTCCTTCCCATCAGGAAGTGAGTTTACTCAGGGTGGGGACCTTGTTTTAGTCCTCCTCTACCCCCAGTCCCCGGTGCAGGGGTTGGCACATAGTGGATGGTGCACAAAAGTGCATTGACTGTACATGACACAAGGCTCTTCTCCTTGACTCGCTTGGGATCCACTGATCCGACAATCACCAAGAGCACAAGAGAGGAAAGAATCTGTGGAACCCCCAGCGAAGGGGTCAGGAATAGTTTTGGAAAGCCAGAAATCAAGGCTGACTCTTGGGGCAAGCAAGG
Source organism: Smutsia gigantea (assembly GCA_032199065.1). Taxonomy (NCBI): domain Eukaryota; kingdom Metazoa; phylum Chordata; class Mammalia; order Pholidota; family Manidae; genus Smutsia; species Smutsia gigantea. The sequence continues at coordinate 195,663 of JAVSCE010014078.1, read as the reverse complement.
TCCAATCAAAGACTCTAGCAGTCGAGCCCAGTGGTTCCCCACTGGGAACTTCCCTCTATAGCTGAAAGACGTCAGGATGCTGCTGATCCCGTCAGGGTTGGCTGTGAACACCGAGAGGGGAACTGACCCCATTTCAATCCTGTTTCATGTCTTGCCCAGGGACTGGGCACTCTGGGTGTCTCAGAAGCCCGAATGGAATTGGAAATGGCAAAGGAACAACTTTCTTTGTAGAAAATCTAGGGCATCGCCATCAGCAGGCTCGTTGTTGATGAGAACAGGTTCAGTCACTGTGATCTCTGAATGGCGGTCCTGGGGGGGAGGACAGCTTGGCGTCTGCAGGGTTGAGGCCAAGCCTTCTCCTTGCCCAGCTGGCCTGGAAGGAAGTGCTGGTCAGATCTGGGATGTAGTCTGTGGTCCTCAAACAGAGTAAGGTCAGGCAGCTCCAATTACTGACCTTGGTGCCTAGCTTCATTAATTCTATGCTCTTGCTCAAAGCCAGCTGACCTTGGAACTGGAAATAATAGCATATCAGAGCCTAGGACTCTGTATTCATAATCTTTGAGGGCCACTGAAAAATTTGCTAGAGAGAAAAAAATGCCTTCAGTGCTGGTGGCACCGGGGGTGGGCATAGTATAACATTCTGGACACAAATAGACTAAACTGGAAGATAAATATCCCTTATTTAAATGTCAGAATATTTCCATTTCTGTATAATGCTGAGAAGTCACAAAACCAAAATAAAAACGGGGCTAGGCTTAAATGTACCCAGTTGGATGCAGAGACGGGCTGTCTTTTGGCATAAATGTTTCACCACCACCTCCCGACTGAGGTCTCTGCTGCGTGGATGGAGCTCGAGTGCTGCAGAATTCATTGCCGCTTGTCTCCATCTGGCTGGGATTTCACAGTCCACATGAGCAACTGTGCAACTTGGAGTTGGGGAATTTTATACGCACGGGTCTCCGACCTGTGTCTCTTGAAGAAGAAAGAGGAAAAAGTGGAGAGAACACTGGGCAACGCCATCAAACAATGTACGCAGTCACAGTTTTCCATTAGAGGGTGGAGTGGGTGAGTAGTAATTTTCTAGGGGTAAGATTTATAGAAGAATCACAAGAAATACAGGAAATCCCATGTGTGCCAAGCACTTCTGGAGTTTGCTTAACCAATGTGCCTCACACGCTATCGATGGTCAAGATGCTATGACTCGAAAGGCATATGCCCTGTGAGCATAGGTGAACTCAGAGTAACTTTTTGACATGGCGTATTTTCTCCATCCATCGGCCTCCAAATCCTATGCCTCATTGTGTAAGAGTGCGAGGACATTTTAATATCACAAGGGGACCCTTGTGTCTTAAGAGATGTAAAATGTAAAAAGATGGAGAGGAAAGAAAAAAAAGGGACGGACATAACAATCTCACGTCCCATGCCAAGAAATACCTTCTTTCTTTCAGCAAGTACAATGACATCGTTACTTTTCAGGCCCTTTTTTATTGTTGTCGACAAGCTTCCTGCAGCTCTAACATTTTCTATAGCAAAGGGATCACATGCATTATCCATTTTATCTGCATTTCCCACTGCCTGGGACAGGGCAGGCAGCTTCATACGCACTCCAGACTTGGTTGTGGCATGAAGGAGAAAGAGAAAGGGTGGAAAGGAAAGACAAGGGTTGAGGAAGTGGGGAGGAGAGAGAAGGAAAAACAGAATGGGAAAAATGGGACCTTTATGGGCAGGTCCCCGTATGTGCCAGCAGTCCATTCATTACTAAAGCGGGAAGACCCAGCCTCTCTTTGCCCCGAGGTGGTGGAGGGACTGGAGGGCTGGTTGATGACTTAAGAGAGCTCTCAGGTCTCTCTGATGACAGCCTCTTCCCCTTCAGGGGTGGCAGTGTTCCCTTGGCCTCCCCTCCCTTATCCCAAGTCAGAAGTACCAGATGGGGGTGAGACCATGGCCAAGGATGAGTGGGAGAACTATGGGAAGAGGGGAGCAGTTAGATCTAGATTCCAACTCGGGAAACTATGGGGGGCAGACACCACACTCTACTGGTAATGCAGCTGAGGCCCCAAGATAAGGAAGCTGGAGAAGGAATCTGGGTCTTTAAATTGTTGGCTATGACCATACAACACCCCCAAACACGCAGCCGCTGATGAACATGCCTAGAGTTCAGTGAACAGGCACTCAGCAATTAGAGGAACCATGTGCACCATGTGTGGGAATGTACGCTGATTGTACCTCTACTGAAAACTGAGGGTACCTACTACAGTGGAGAATATGCACCCTCCATGACCCAGCAATTTCATTCCTATGTGTATTTCCAGATAATTAAGTGCCTACATGCACCAAAAATGGGCAAGAAAGCTCAAAACAGACACAAATGAGAAAAAGAAGCACATGTCCATGAATAGCAGACATATAAATTGCAGTACATTTGTACAATAGAATACCATACAGTAATGAGAAATAGGGAGTTATAGTTACACACATTACTATGGATCAATGGCATAAAAGATATAAATGTGTGTATTTTCTATGATTCCAGCATTCATTTGAAGTTCAAAAAGATGGCAAGACCTATCTATGATCATGAAGGGCAGAAGGGTGGTATCTTTGGGAGGATACTGGATGGAAGGGGCCATGAGGGAGTTTTCTGGAATGCTGGTCCTATTCTAGATCTTGATCTGGGTGGCAATTACACAGCTGAATAAAAATTAATTGGACACTGAGATTTGTGCAGTATAAAGAATGTATGTTGTAGTTTACAGAAATTAAAAAAAAATAGAAGAGTGGCATAGTAGGGATGGAAGGTATTCCTCCATTTTGGGGGGTCAAGAGAGGGAATAATAAGGAAAGTGGAAGAATATACCAGAAAAAGAAAAAGAAATTTTTTTTTTTTTTACAAAGAGAAAAAGGTCTTAAAGGATACAGGGAGCATGAGCTCTGTTACAGTCATTCATATTGTCGGAATTATTTTAAAAGAACAGGTTTTACTTTTATGATTTAAGCCAGAGGTCAGCAACCTTTTTCTGTAAGGAGCTAATTAGTACATATTTTCAACTTGATGCGCCATATGGTGTCTGTCACAACTACTCAACTTTGCCCTTGCAGCATGAAAGGAAGTTACAGACACACACAGTGCATGAATGGATGTGTGTCTGTGTTCCAATAAAACTTTATTTACAGAAACAGGCAATGGGCCAATGTGAGCCATAGTCAGCAGTATCCTGATTTAAGAACTCTGATTTTTGTTAAGGAAACAAAATGTTTTTTAAAGACTCTACATGTATGAACAAGAATAACTCCCAGTTTAAGGAGATCCTCATCACTGTTATCATCTATGATACTTATTGGATACTTTTTGATGGATAATGTAACGTTGTGACTATACCAAGTTCTTCTCATATTACACCGGTCAACTATGTGAGGCCAATGCCATTACCATGGTCAGTGGCCCTTAAAAAAGGTAAATAACCTTCCCATCGTAGAGCTGGTAAAGACCAGTCCTTATATCTAAACTCAAAGCCTTTCTTAACTACAGCCTGTGCTGCTTCATGTATAACTTTTTGTTAACTATACAACCAAAATTTTAATAAATTTTAAGATATATAAAATGTTCATTAAAATTGACATGTAAAAATACTTGAATGGTCAAAAAGGTGAAAGGACAACTCACTCTTTTTTTTCACTTGCCCTGGTATTAGCACACTGCACCTTCCAAAATAGCAGAAAGAACCGTAATGGTCAATGCTGCTAAACTGTTACAAAATTGATCCACTGATTCATTATTAGTTGTACTATTAGATGGGAAGGAATCTTTTGGGCACTAATGTGACACCCTAAATCAAGACTCTTAGAGACATTTATAGCCATTAACCCTTGCAATTCTACACACCTAAGAGTTTGTTACAAACAGTTCAAGAGACAATAAACAGGCATGAAGATGTTCCTTCCATCATGATCTATACTAGGAAGAAAATGAAATGTTGAACATTAGGAAAATAATGGAATAAGTTATGGTCTAATAATAATTATGACACTTCATGCAAAAGTTAAAATAATTGGGAGGACCAGGTTATATAACAACATAGAAAAATGTTCAAAATGTAATGGCAAGCAAAAACAGTGGCATATAAAAGCATATATAACCAATAATGATACTTATTGAAAGAAATATGTCTGAAAGCAAAAAAGACCAGAAGATATTATTTGAATTAAGAACAATGTTAAGGTAGTACATCAGGGTGATTTTATATGCACACTATACTGCCTTTCCAAATAAAAGCATTTTAAAAATGTACAGTGAGAGGGACCTGGGGCCACTGTTTATCCATCCTATAAATCCTACAGGAATTTCTGTGATATCAGTGTCTGACTCACCAGCAAGCCATTCACTTCATCTTATTTCAACTATGATGGTTCTCTCTTGACATTTGACTTCCCTTGGTCTGAGCGATTCAATGTTTGTTGGGCACAAGTTTGGCACTGCTGACCTTGTTCTAAACCTGGCTTCATATGGATGATAAAGACCGCAACTCTGGCTCTCTAGGGAACCTATTGGGAAATTCGCCGCAGATGCATGCAGATGAAAACCCTCATCTTTAACACAAGGGAGAGTCGATGACTCTCCAAGATATTTATGGATTCTATCTGTTTCTTAAGTAAGTACTGTTCCATTATATTCCAAATATGTCTCTAGTTGAAATTAGGAGGGAGATAAGTCTAATTTTTATGGTACCATCTGGTCATAGGCCACTGAAGAAGTTAAATCCTTTATTGCTAATCTATGCTTCGGACTGACACATTTCTTCCTTGGAAGACATTTCATTGATGAAGGAATAGTTTGCCCTGGACATAGTGTTTAGGTTATAGGAAGGTCAAGTGACTTAATTGTTGGGATACCAAAATAGCCATTGCTCATCATCCCCTTTGGGTATATATCATTAAAGTGGCTATTGGGCAAGGAAGCGAGGTTTGCGTGCATGTAGAAGCCATCCACAGGGACTAGAAGTAATACTGAAATGCACAGGGAAACATCAGATTCAGTCAATCCACTGTCAGTAACGGTCTCCAGCCACCCCTGCCGCACGGTTTCAAATGAGCCCAGAACTACACATGCACACTCAGGAAAGCCCAGAGGCCCAAACCTGGTTCCAGATCGAACTTCATCCACAGAAGCACTGGCTCGTTCTCTGCCCCAAAAGTGGGGTGTTCCGTCTTGCCTGCTCTATTTTTAACGCTGTTATTATAGCCGATAATGAAAATGAAGTCTTCAGAAGCCATTAACGCTTTCATATCTATTTTGTTCCTTTCTGAATGAGGAAGTTCAGCATTAAAGCCCGTGTGATTGCTTCCATTCACTGTCTACCCCCTATTTTCTATGTTCCTCATGGGGGCTGCTGTGTGGGCTGATCCTTTCAAGTTCGACACCATTTAGGCCTCAGGTTTTCATAATCACCAAGAGTATGGATATGGAGACCCATTTAGGAGTCTGGAGAACAAGATGATGAATAAAACGCAAAGCAAAGATACAATACCATGGACCCCAAATGAATGGCCTGTTGGCCACTAACATTTGTGTCCAGTACTTGCCAATTAGTGAGTAAGATGCTTCTAAATGCTAAATACTGTTATCCTAAAAAGTGGATCTTCAATCTGGCTGTGTATTAAACACAACCAGAGATGACAGAAAGATGCCCTATGGGGGTGAAGATCAGGTGTCTGCATTTCCGACAGGCTCCCCAAATGAGTCTGACGGACACAGAAGTGTTCAAGTATCTTCATAATTTATTAAGTAAGGTAACTATTAAGGGCAATAGACCAGGAGGTTTTAATCATTTTTATATCCCACCACCTGGAGTTCAGAAACTGTTCAGTTGTTGTTGAATGCATTTCTAGAGGGAGAATGAATGAACGAACAAATGGGTGAATATACTGGGGCTCTGACAAATGACGATTGGTCTTTGCTAACTCGATTAGAAAGTTTGTGATTTACAGAGCAGCCTCCCTCAGCCCAAACTGTGATTTCTGCCTTTGAAGTCTCAATTTGATTTAAAACACGTTTAGCAAGGAACAATAACTTTCTGAAATGTCGGGGATTATGCAGCTCCAAGGAGCTCTGTGGGGAACTAGCAATTCCAGCAACTAAGACAAGTCTTTGTGAACCTGTAGAGGCTGCACTGCGAGCCTGTATCGGGGCCAAACATCTGACTCCTCTTAATTACATTCTGTCCTTGTTTCATTCCTTCTCATTTCTTGCTCTGGGTCCTGAGTTTTCCCCAAACTGCCAGGGTTAACTGATCTCAAAAATGAGGCTGAGCCTGCTCCCACGGTACCGGGGCCTCGGGCATGGACAAGTCTCCTGCTCTGCAGGCAAATGGAAAGAAGCGAAGGTCACTTTCTAGCTACCCTCAACCTCTGTCTCCAAGTTATTCTGCCCAGTATCATTTTCAGGGGACTGATGCTGTTCCTTCAGTGAGGGAGGAAGAAACACTGCAGTTTGATTCTAAAGGACCTGCTTTTAAATCTCAGCTTTGCATCTTTCCAGATGAGAAACCTGCTTTATGAGAGGTCCATGAGGGTTGCAGCAGAAAAAGGAGAAGCAATACTGTAGAGTGGTTCCAGCAGGGCTCTGTATGGCCTCCTGGCCCAGGTCCTGATCTCAGATCTGCACTTAGTAGCTTGGACACATTACTGAACCTGCCTGTGCCTCAGTTTGCTCATCCATAAACAGGGGTCAGTGCAGGTATGTCTCGGAGATAGTGTGAGTTTGGTTCCAGACCACCACAATAAAGCAAATACTGCTATAAAATGAGTCAAATGAATGTTTTGGTTTCCCAGTGCCTATAAAAGTTATGTTTACACTATACTGTAATCCATTCCGTGTGCAATAGCATTATGTCTAAAACAACAAAGTACCTACCTTGATTTAAAAATACTTTATAGATGGAAAATGCTAACCATCATCTGAGCTTTCAGTGAGTTATAATCACTGATCTCAGATCACCATAACAAATAATAAAAATAATATATAATAAAATATATAAATAAAAATAACAATAATAAAAAAGTTTGAAACGTGACAGAGAGCTATCATGAGGAACTACTGTTGAAGAAACGGCACAACAGACTTGCTCAATGCAGAGCTGCCACAAACCTTCAATTAAAAAATAAATGCAATATCCATGATGTGCCATGAAGCGAGGTATGCCTGTCATTGTAACTCATGCCATTTCATCCCTGTGAGGCCAGGTGAGAACTTAACACATACAGAGAATGACCCAACATTATTTTGTGGCCTACGGTGCTCCCTCTGTAAGTGTTACCCCTTATTATAAATGTCTATAAAAAGAACAATGATCATGGAGCCGTTGAATGATGTCCATTTGGAGAAATGGTAAATTGTCTCTTGCCCTGGGAGGGGGTTCTCAGAGCTCAGAGCCTCCTCTCCCCCAGGAGAGGCATTTATCACTTTAAATGGGCTCAGGTTGCAATTTAAAGTGATTGTAATAGGGTGATGCTGAGTCACCTGAGGACACAGGGGCCTGTGTCGTGAAGAACTGCTGGCAAGGGAAGCCGGAGGGAGGGATATGAGGCATCTCCAAGCAGGCCTGAGTCAGCCGGGGGTCTGGGCCTGGCTCCACCCGGCAGCCGAGACAGGGCAGCACAGGGCTCTGACTTCTCCCGTTTCATCTGCAACGAGGCTAATTGCTCAGCGGAGCCAATCCAGCCTGCTCTGTGGATGCCTGAGCTGCACACCGCCCGACTAGTCCGCTGGCACTTCTGCTCTCTGCCCTCCACTCTTTCCTCTTGCCACCTATCCACTGCCTTTCCTCCTCCTCCTTTCCCTACCTCATCTGCCTTCTCCGGCTTTCCTTCCTTTTTGACTGGTCTCATCTTCTAGATCATTTTCTCCCTTCTCCGATTTCCTTTCCCCTTTTTATTTCTTCCCCTCGTATATCAACGTCTCTCTTGCCCTCCCTGACCTACTTGCCCCTTCTTTCTCCCTTTGCTCATCTTAATTTCTTCCCCTCCCTTGGGAGAAGTGGCCATCTACCATTTTAAGTCTCTTCTGCCCTTCTTCTCTTTCATCAGACAACCCAACACCAGGACATCACACTCTTTATAAAGGGCCAGAGAGCAAATATTTGGGGCTTTGCAGGTCATACGGTTTCTGTTCCAACAACTTGTCTCTGCCGTTGTAGCGTGAAAGTGGCATAGACAATCCCTGAGGGAATGGATGGGTCTGCGTCTCCATAACACTATTTTCAAAAACAGGCAGTGGCTGGATTTGGGCCGTGGCCACAGTTTGCCAAACCCTGAGGAAGACACGTTTCTCATGTTTACCTTCTTGATCACAGACCACAAAGTCAGTGATAATTTATGATCCACTCCAGTTCTAAAAGCCAGGGAATATATATTCTTACTGGTTATATCCATCTCAGAGGATATGTGTTAAAAAGAGTCAGGGAAACAGGGAGATTTGGCTACTATGGCACATATTTTAGATGATGGAGGAACTGGCCTCTGTCTAGAGTGAATATAGGGGCCAGAGGCTTGTGAAGATTGTCAGATTGGACAGGGACATAGGGATTACCTTAGAGAACCCTATGTTCTTCCTGAAGAAAATAGCATCCCATTCATCAGAGAAGATATTTCATTGATGAAATACGTAGGCAGATGTATACCTATAATGTTTTCAAATTCATTCACTCATCCAATGAGTTTTACTTGAGCACCTACTGTATGCCAAGCTCAGTAATGAGTCCCAAGAAGAGAAAAGGGTAACAGAATGGGCATGAATGTGAATGCCCTCAAGGGACTTAAAATGCAAGCCCTTTGCTGGGCCAGGGGACATGGAGAGGTCAGCATGAGTGGGCATCTAATATGTGCCAAGCCCTGGGCTTGTTTTTTTTATGTTTGTCTTTGCTTTTAATCCCTTAATTACTTCAACTTAAAGAAAAGGAAACTGGGACTCAGAGAAGTTAATTTGCCCAAGATGGTACAGCTAGGAAGCTGTAGAACCTTCTATCTTCACCCGTCACTTGTCTTGCTTTGCTAAATGCCGCAAGAATGCTATAAGCAAGGGGCTATAGGAGTTCATAGTTTTAAGCCTATCTCGTTTAGAGCTGTGGTCTTTAAGGAAATCTTCACGCAGGGGTAGAGGGCTGAAGGATGGTTCAGGTATCAAATTAGGAAATGGGTTTAGGAGATGCAAGAAGAAATTCCATTTTTAAAGGTGGTTGCAGGAAAGAGTCCATGCTTACCTGAAAACATTTCAAAATGGTGGAATTTCAGACACTGTAGCAAGTTGACTGGGGAAATATTTAGGAGTAAGGGGGCCCTCAGTGATTCCCCGAACCATACGGCCTTACCACTCCTAGGTGAACCCTAGGAATGGACTGCAAAGGCCAATCACAGAGTGAGAGTGGAGGCATCGGAGGTTATTACCACCCAAGCTGCAGACTTCAGCCCAGATATATTAAGCTGGGCAGCTGGACAAAAGCAGGGCTGAGGATATTAGCAACACATCCAGTAGCTCAGAGCAATTTATGAGAATCCTAATTAGATACACGAAGAACTTCAGCAATCACACAAAGGCTTTCTATTCCAGCTGGCAGCATGGGGTCCCTCGCTGTCAAAAACCACCCTATGTGCTTCAGTGCGAGAGCAGCCAGCACAGAAAAGAGTCAGGAATGTTACCCAATCAGAAGCAAGGAATGGGCTTCTCCACTGACTCTGTCCAGCACTCTCCCACTCCAGGATCTCTGAGCATCATTATCCTGGAGGGAGGCTTCCCAAAGCTCTGGAGTGTATTGCACCAGGTTCCTTATTAATACAAGAGTGCAGTTCCTTCCTATTTGTGATCAATCTGGACAAGCCTTTAAAATGAGTGCTTGCAAAGATGTAGTAAGACACAAAGCGAACTCAACATACTTATACAACAGAAACAATAGATATGGTATCTTTCAAATACTTCATAAGATATCTGTCACATATGCCCAAGTATGATATAACTGCATCACTAACTCATTTTAAAACTGGCAGTGTCCCGGCCAAATGGGTTGAGCTGGTCATGTTAATGCATGTGTCATACCTTTCAATATTTCATATATGATACCCATCACATATACTTGAATATAAGTGCAAGGGAATACTTAAATATAAGTGCAATGGAATATAACCTATAAGTAATTTATGAAAATATGATACATACATATATTTAATTTTATTTGTTCAGTGAACTCAAGACCAGATACCAGGGAGAAATAATATATCTGTGAGTTTAAAAATAAACCAACAACCATTAAAACCAAGCAAAGCACAAAGAGGAAGATTAAATGATTCTCAATGCTAAAGCCTATTACTTATTGCTTGGGTGACCAGGAATTCTCCCAGGAGCACGGTTTAATGAAAAGTGGGTAAGAACTGAAGTCAGATGAACTCGGCTCAATTTTTACTTCTATAAAAACCCACGGAGTGCTGTCCACAGATCAGCAGCATTGGCAGAGCCTGGGAGCTTGTTAGAGAGGCAGGATCTCAGGCCTCAACCCAGACCTGCTGGAACAGAACCTGCATTTCAACAAGATCGCCGGGTGATTCCTGTTCACATGAAAGTCTGAGAATCTTTGCTGCAACTCAGTTAACCCAGTTGAGCCTCATTTTCCTGCTCGGCAAAATAGAGATAATAAGATCTACTGCAGAACATTGTATGAAGAGTTACTAAGATCATTTGTGATGTGCTCCGCATGGTACTGAACCATTGAGAACAGGCTCGAAAGCACTTGCTTCCTTCTCTTCTCTCAGCATCACTTGCTCCTGAATAATATTATATTATACAATCTTTCCTCCTCGGTATCTTTTTGTTAGTCTCTGTACATCAAAAGGGCTTTAACCTTTATGATCTTCTGTCTCTTCAAACCCCAGAATCACATAAAAAGTTGCAAAATCTATGAGCTTGATGGGATCTAACAGATTTCCTATTCAACCTTCCCTTTGAAACCAGAAATGCCATGTTTTAGGTGCCAGATTACTCATTCTTTACATTACTCAAGTATCATCTCTCAGCTGCTGGGAAGATACCAGATACTCAATAGATATTTTCTGGTTTCTGGATGAGTTGATGAATAAGGGTCTATGAATTCTGGCCCTTTCTATATATTGTCTAAATCTTACTACACTCATTTTCTTTATGACTTATTCTGTCTCTTCATTCTTCCATTTAAAAAAAATTAGTGTACCTCATATTTCTCCTTGACCACTTTCTTACCGACCCAAGACAACCAAGAATATGTATACATCTATGTATATGTTAATTTTTATGTATGTGAATTATTAATTATGCTCATATTTTTATATTAAATATTTTAAGTTTATACATTGCCAACTAACTGGACTGTAAGTTCCTTGAAGGAAAGAAGGAAAAGATCATGACATCCCTTCTTGGAATGTCTGTGCCTAGGAAGGTGGTGTTTCTCAGTAAATGCTGGATATTGATGATCAGTGCTGGAAAGTACCTATGAGTGTTGTTACTAAAGTACTGAGAGCCAAAATCTCCATGGTGGGTTACACTATTTCAGAAGGGACACAACGCTTAGATGGGAAAAGGAAGGTAAGGTCTTCTTGGGATCCTGTGTATCCCAGGCAGATTAGTAGCCCTTTTCCTAGGGAATGCCTGGCAGGCTTCCTGTAAGAAGTTCCCCCAATAACCAAACACTCCATTCAAAGGTTATATTTACACAGCTCATTAGGAAAATTTTTTTATATTTTTGACACTCATTAGACTCGTAATCGTCCACCGAAGCTACTCTATAACAAGAGATAAACACTCCATTCTAGAGGATGAATAATAATTAGGTGCCGCTAAGCACTGTGCTCTTTACAGGTCTAATTTTAGAGCCTAATTAATCCTACTGAAGCTGCATAAGATAAGTGAAATATTTATGCAGCTGTGTTAATTCATGTATTTACTCCTAGAGAGACATTCAGAATTGGGCATGGCCTTCCGGGAAGATTATCTTAAGACGCCCCCTGGAGCAACGTCATTTTCCCTCCCATGTCCTTGCCTCCAGATGGTCTCTGCAGATGAAGCTGAGAAGACACATTTCCCAACCCCAACAGTCTTATTAGGAAAGCAATAACCCAGGACAGAAAATACTGATAAGACTCTAGATGCTCTGCCTGTACAAAGAACGTACCTCTGCCCTATTTGGATGCCTTTACTTTTTATTCTTTTTGCCACAAAGAGGACATTTTCTGTACAGCGCAGCAAAGGTTGTTTACATGACACTAACCTGACCATGTCATTGCCAGTACAACACTGAATAAGCTGTGCTGAGCACTGGGGTTGTGAATGGACAATGATGGGGGTGGGGGAGTAGAAGGGAAGATGGTGGTGATGACGGTGCTGGTGATGATGGTGATGGAAGGATAAGGATGGTGATGATGGTGGTGATGGTAATGATGGTGCTGGTGCTGGTGGTGATGGTGTTGGTGATGGTGATAATGGTGCTGGTGATGGTGATGGCGGTGATGGTGATGATGGTGGTGATGGTGGTGATGATGGTGCTGGTGGTGATGGTGGTGATGGTGATGGCGGTGATGGTGATGATAGTGGTGATGATGGTGATGATGGTGATGATGGTGCTGGTGGTGCTGGTGGTGATGGTGCTGGTGAGGAGGAGGATGGTGCTGGTCATGTTGGTGATTATGGTGCTGGGACTGTTCATGATGGTGCTGGTGATGATGGTGTTGGTGATGGTGATGGCGGTGATGGTGATGATGGTGGTGATGGTGGTGATGATGGTGATGATGGTGCTGGTGATGGTGATGGCGGTGATGGTGATGATGGTGGTGATGGTGGTGATGATGGTGATGGCAGTGATGGTGATGATGGTGGTGATGGTGATGATGGTGGTGATGGTGTTGGTGATGGTGATAATGGGGCTGGTGATGGTGATGGCGGTGATGGTGATGATGGTGGTGATGGTGGTGATGATGGTGCTGGTGGTGATGGTGGTGATGGTGATGGCGGTGATGGTGATGATAGTGGTGATGATGGTGATGATGGTGCTGGTGGTGATGGTGGTGATGGTGCTGGTGAGGAGGATGATGGTGCTGGTCATGTTGGTGATTATGGTGCTGGAACTGTTCATGATGGTGCTGGTGATGATGGTGTTGGTGATGGTGATGGCGGTGATGGTGATGATGGTGGTGATGGTGGTGATGATGGTGATGATGGTGCTGGTGGTGATCGTGGTGATGGTGGTGATGGTCCTGGTGAGGAGGAGGATGGTGCTGGTCATGTTGGTGATTATGGTGCTGGGGCTGTTCATGATGGTGCTGGTGATGATGGTGGTGCTGGTGATATGGTGGTGATGATGGTGATGGTGATCATGGTGATCATGGTGATGATGATGGTGGTGATGGTGATGATGGTAACAGCTAGCACTAATTGAATTACTTCTATTTCCAGGTGCATATATCTTCTCATGTCATCCTCACACCAACCTTACCAAGTAAATATTTGTGCGTTCATTCACAGATGAACAAACTGAAGCTAAGGAAGGTGACCTCTTTCACAGAAGTATGTATAAATGGGACAATAGATTCAGTTCAGATATACACTAAATTCCTCCTTCCTAAAAGACCTATAAATCTCCAGCATGTAATTAGGCAACTGTAATAGGCATGCTGGAGAATTAAATGGAACAAGAGTCTTACATAACTGATTCCCTTCCAGAGTAAGACCCCTTAAGTAAAGGCTTTGCCACTTACTAGCTAGAGGACTCACAAGCCCTCTGAGCTTGTTTCCTCCTCCGCAAAATGGGTGTAATCAATATTGAACTTCATAAAGTTGTTATGAATATTAGAGAACACATGTAATGCATCTAGGATGGTGACTGGCATATCCTCTTCCCAAACATGTTGCTGTTTCATAACAGAGGTGGCAAGAGTGACAGCAATGATAGGTAGGAGTGGAGTAGGAACCCATTTACTTGACAGTACCCATCATCTTTAAAAGTTCCTATGAAATGAAATCCACCCCAACACCAACCAATCATCATGCATGCATTTATTCATTCAATCCTTCATTGACTAGTGATCCGTGATGCTCAGGATTATGGGGTGTTTATGACTGGAAACAAGACCTCTTGCATATGAGTCATTCACCCCATATAGGGGCACATAGGCAACCACTGTGGTACATGGAACAATTAACCCCCATTCTCCACCCTACTCTGTGTCCACACCCCTTGCCATATAACTCCCAAACTCCTCCAAGGCAGAGTGTACCTCTGATTCCTTGACTTTGGGTTGGCCTTCTGACTTGCTTCAGACAGAAGAATATCAACAGATATGACGTGACAAAGCAGAGGCTTGAATGTACACGTGCACTTAGGTGTTCCTTTCTGTGCCTGCGACATAGCCGAGCAAAGAGCTTCTCCCAGCTGGCTGCTGCCCTTACAGGCCGAGACCCAGAAAACACACACACAGAGCAGGGACCACGCAGCTGATCCGTGGGCTTGCAGCAGAGAGCAGAGCCACTGTAGCCGCCACAGCCGGAGGCAGAGCTCCACTCAACCTGCACTCCCATGGGCAAAATTCATGCTTATTGTTGTATTGCCTCTAAGATTTCACAGCAATAGCTGACCAACGCAGTCACGAATCGCTATTACACAACAGAGAACGTGGCTCGTGATCTGAGGAAGGAACAAATGCCCTGTAGGGAATTCAAAGAATCAGATGTTCTTATTTCGGAGTTAAATTTAAAACACATTTAGGTTTTCTGATGGCACTGTGAGAATCTAGGGTTTCATTCTGGGAGAAGAGAGAGGAGTCCGAATTCATGCCAACCTATGCACTGACTTCTGCCCTCTTTGGTGTTCTATTCGGTCACACTGGGTGCCACATTTTCCTCTCTCAGCCTAGAAAGGCACAGCACATTCTGTAATCATCTCTCCCATTCTTGGAGGCACTTTCTGCCCTATGCCCCGAGCTTCTGTATCCTCCCCATGCTTACTCAAGTTTTCAGTGTTAACCTGCCATCTCTGCTGGCTTTGCTTTTCCTACCCCAGTGTTGGCCATTCAAAGGGAAACCAACATGTCTTTTGAGCCATGACAGAATTCTAAAAACCATGTCAGGGAACTCCAGGCTGTGATGGGATCTCCAATTAGGAAGTGGAGACAGACAGATAGAAGGAAATGCTTCTGGAAGACAGCCAGCCCAGTAAGCACTACAGCTCCATAAATGTAACGATCCCATTAGACTGTAGCCCCATGAGGGTGGAAACTGTGCTTTTGGGTGAATAGACAGTCACGGACTAGAGGCCAATGGGATTTCTAATCATCTTCCTTTTCTAGAGATTTTGTCTCCTTCCTTCCTCCTTAGGATAATAACAGGCACTATTATGTTGGTACAACATACACCACCCCTTAGTCATTCCTGAGGGGTCCAGGCAAGACTCTTTGACCCAAAAGGTACCAGGAATCCTTCCTCTGGAATTTGAAATTTACAATTCAGAGAATAGAGCCTGGGACTCACTGAGGTCTCATGATGTAGTGTCACTACTATAGACCACGGTTTCTCAACCCCAGCACTACTGACATTTGGGGTCAGGTAATTCTGGGTTTTGGATGTGGAGGCTGTCCTGGGCATTGTTAGATGTTTGCCAGCATCCCTCATCCCTGGCCTCTACCTACTAGATGCCACTAGCAGCTTCCCTGTCATGCCCATCAAAAATGTCTCCAGAGACAGCCAAATATCCCCTGGGGGGCAGAACTGGCCCCCACTGAGAACCACTGCTCTAGAGACAGGACCTGCAAATTCCTGCTTTAAGGCCCCAGGACTGCCATGTTTCCCATTTTATCTCTGAACTGATTTGCTCAACTCTTCCCTAAATTCACTGAGATAGACACTTCTGCATCCTTAAAATAAATTCCTTTTTAAAATGTAGTTGTCTAAAATTGGTTTCCATTATAAGAAACCCAAAGAACCACGGTTATCATGTGATAGGCACTCAATAAGTACGTTTAGTGAGCAAACTCTTCATGCAAAGATCCATTGGAAAGCCAGTTGGTAAACAAAGAGAGTGGAAAGGGCTCAAGGCCCCCCAAAGTAGGGGGTCACCCAAGGTCTTACCATCACCCACAAACTGGAGCAGGGCCAGGTCAATCTGCCTCTTCCAAGGGGAACCCTTCTGGAGGGCAATTCCATAACCGGTGGTGGCAAAGATGTACCCACTTCCGATGGTCACCAGCTTGCAGCCTTCATCCCTCCCAGCCTTGTAATTCAAGACTGCTGCATCGTAGATGAACGCGTCCAGTTTCCTGCAATGACAGGAACCAGGGAGTCAAAGGGACGGTTGGGTACCATGTTGGGGCCCAGCTCCTGAGGCCGGATCCAGGATCACACACTTTTTCACACGGGAGATGATGACTCATGGCTGCTGCAGCCCCTCATCATAAAAGGATCTATTTTTAATGAGGAGATAAAAGCCAGAACCTTTTCTCTCCAAGTTACAAGAGGCAGCTAAATAAAGACATGAAGAATCCTTGTGCCCAAGGGTTTGCTGAGTGTTTGCCCTTAGCGGTCCCGACGGTGGAGAACAGCAGCCTGTTTAGAAAGGTTTGCATCAGAACAAAAGAAAACCATTAAGGCACCAGAGAATTTGGTGCAGGTGTGCAGGAAGGTGAACGGGTCTAAATGGGAATGGTGTCTTTTCCTCCTAAAAGAAACATGTTTACTGTCTGTTTATACCACAAAAATCATTACATAATTTTTAGAATCCCAACTAATGCAGAAAATACTAAGAATACAAACAAAACTTAAATTGTCCATAATTCCATAACTCAGGGGCAATGTCGGCTAACATGCAGATGAACACCCTTTCAAACTGTTTATGTGTGCGCGCGCACACACGTGTCTTTTCAAACAGGGGTCAGCAAACTTTTTCTGTAAAGACAAGACCAGTATTTAGGCTTTGTGGGCCACACAGTCTGTGTTGCAGTTACGCAACTCGGCTATCATAGTGTGTTGGGGGCTGAACGCAGAGTCTGATCTTATTTGGAGATAGGGTCACTGCAGATGCATTAGTTAACATAAGGTCATATGGGAGTAGGGAGGGCCTTCAATCCAACATGACTGGTGTTCCTATAAAAAGGGGAAATGTAGACGCAGACAGGCACCCAGGGATATGCCATGTGAAGGTTGGGGTTACGTCGCCCCAAGCTTAGGAACTACCAGGATCCAGGAGAGAGGCCCAGAACAGATCACCTCCAAGTGCCTCCAGAGGGAACACGGCCCAGCTGACACCTTAATCTCAGTAAAAAAATTCCTGCTGTTTAAGCCTCTCAGCTTGTGAAGCTTTGTTATCGCAGCCCTAGGAAGCTAATACACAGACCGAAAGCAGCCACAGATAATACACAGATGAATGCACTCAGCTCTGTTTCAAAAAAAGGAACAGATTGGCCCATGGACCGTAGCTTATCAATTCTTATCATAGCACCAAAATAAGATTATTCCATACCAACTGTTTTCCAACTTGTTTTCTCATTTCACAGTACACATAGTGAATGTATTTCCATGTCAATAAATAGAGCATTTTTTTCTTTGTGGATATATTTATTTCTATTAAGGTATAACTTAAGCAATCAAGTGCTAGATAAATATTTACCTACGTGTACGTCTTTGACATCCCCATGCAGATCAATGTATAGAACGTCGCCATCATTTCAGAAACCCTGTGTGTCATCTCCCTCCAAAAGGCAAGCATCAAGTCATTCCCTTCAATGGCATGTCTGGGCCTAATTCATTTCCTAGATCACTGTTAGTGGGCATGTATATCATTTCCAATTTTGAAAATTATTTAACAAAGCTCAAACCATCGCCCTTGAAGTGGGGATGGATGTCTCCATTCTAAAGTAGGTAGAAAACTAAATCAGAGATTACTCAACGTCCTGACACTTTCTCCACCTAACTGCCTTTCTTTCTTTAACAAGAAACATAAAGCAGTGAAGCAAAGAAAAATAAAAGTGGCAGGGAGAGGACGTAAAATGTTGCATCCTTTCCGA
The DNA here is from genome assembly GCA_032199065.1 of Smutsia gigantea. Classification (NCBI taxonomy): domain Eukaryota; kingdom Metazoa; phylum Chordata; class Mammalia; order Pholidota; family Manidae; genus Smutsia; species Smutsia gigantea. Next base: position 177,603 of record JAVSCE010014078.1, on the reverse strand, counting down.
GACAGCCGCTGAGGACTCCCTATGGGAACAAAACGATTTGGAAGGTTTACGGCTGCATTCTTCATTTTAATTTTTTGTTTCTGTAATGGTTAGAGGTGGGGCAAGACCACCAGGCATATCTCACCAACAAAAAACTCTGAAGCTTTTCTCCCCAGGCTGTAGGACCGGAGACTTGGTTTTATATTCTGAGAGTATTAAAAGGGAATCAGATTGTCCAAGCAGAAGAGGAAAAACACCGGGCATTGGTAATGGTAATTGGCAAGTCAGAGCTGACAAATTTCTCAAAGGCAATAGCCTTTATGGACAGGCAGGAATACGGAGACCTATGGAAATGTGAGATGGGGAGTTTCAAAAGACTGAAAGCAATTTGCATGTGATGGCGGTAGGGCATGAGAGAAGAGCGGTGGAGGGGTAGAAGGGTCTAGATTTGGTCTCAGGAAAGTCAATTCCTTTTGGACTGCTTGTGCCTCATCTGTGAGATGAGGTCGTCACTGTGGTCCTGCTGAGATACCTGGCCAGCTATGACACTGCATGGTTCTGCCATCCGACAGTCATGTCTGGTCACTAACAATAAGGAAATTGAGACTCTGGGTAATGTATATCCTGAGGACTTCAGGCCATGGATGGCATTTGTCCCTTGATGAAGCTGGGTGCTTGCAACATCAATACTTCACATATCAAAGTTGCCAAGGAGATGCCAAGAACTGGGTTTTAATGAGGCCTTCTTAGCTTCACTCAACTCTCTTTTCTCAATTCCTCAAAAAATAAACATACATACACACACATGTGCCCACAGGGGTATCCATTAAGGCCAAATGTTGGTATTTGTGGGGTGAAACCTTTCCCCGCCCCCTTAACCCACCACTCACGGATGCATTTCTGGGATGGAAATCTAAAACTGTACCTGGCAACCTTATGAGAGTTGTCCAATAGCAATATAAATCAGTATTTTATGGACAGGCACAGGTTTCATGACAAATATTCTGAGCAACAAACAGCCAGATGAACAGAAAGAAAACAGGAAGTTTTCTCGGAGAACAAAGTTTGCAAAAGCAAGATGCCGTCGTGTCAGAGGAGGACAAATGCAAAGGACGTGGTTGGTTCTGAGCACGCTGGCATGTCTGGAGTGGGCTGGGCATCATGCCTGCAGAGAGGTCTGGCCGTGAAGAGCCACAGATGGGCCTGACTCTCTGTGGTCTCGGGGCCAAAGCAGACCAAAGGGGGGACAGCACATGAAGGAAACCACAGGGCCACAAGTTCTTGATTTCTGTCCATCATCAACGGCCTTAGGGAGCTGGGGTCTAAATGCAATATGGGCCACAGTACATGCTAAGGACACCTGAGGCTTACATGGCCCCTCTGATATACTCAGCCATTGTTCGCACAGCGCATTTTATTACATCTTTCCATGGGAGCTTCAACTGCCTAGTAGGGGGATTTAGTACTATTATTATTTTCTTATGTTGTCTATGAGCAGCGGAGGTTCTAAGAGGCTAAGGCAGCCTGATGCTTATCAGTGATATTTCACAAAACTCTGACAGAACAGTTTAATAGAACTTTCTGCAGTGATGAAATACTTCAGATCTCTGCTGTCGGATACGGCTATCGAGCACCCGTTGTGGTCAGGGCAGCGGAGGACCTGAGTTTTAAATTTTATATCATGTCATTAACTTAGATCCTAACGTAAGTGGTCACACGTGGCTGGTGGCTATAAGGGCACAGTGCAGGGCCAGGCGGTCAGGGGAAGGCCGAGGGAGCAGGGGGGTTCCTTCCCTTGCTGGGACTCAAGAGAGGTCTACTTTTGATCTGTTTTTGGTTGAAAGAAAAATATCCCCATTGTTAAAAAGAAAAAAATTAAAGATTGCGGATGTCCTCAAGAGTGGGTTTTGTGGTCAGACACGGAGCAAGTCCCTTGTATTTCTGAGCCTCAGTCTTCTCTCTGCAAAGCGGAGCAGACAATATCTGCCCTTAGAGGGTGGCTGGGAATAAAGCCATGTCATATATGTAAGATGTGTGTGCAATGCCTAGCACATAGCAGATGCTCAAAACTCATAAATGCATTCAACTGAATTCAGGTTTTATGGCAAAGAGGCTGGCAAACTTCAATGCTTTCTGGGACAAGTCAAGTCCTGAGACTTGATCGTTTCATTTACGACTGCTAGCCCCACTGTCAGGTGCAGAAACTGAGACACCAAGGGGTGAAGTGACTCAACCCCACCACCCAGCTCACAGCAGAGCAACACCTGGGCTCACGCGGTCTGACACCAAAGGCTACAGCCATAACTACCATGACTGCATTATTCATTAGACCTGTGGAATGATTGAAGGCAGGTCTGTGTATTACTTACGAAATTCAGATTGGGGGTTACAGCTAGAAACCAAGCCGATGGTATGAAACCAGAGGTAAGGATGAGACCAGAGAGAGTTTAAAGACATTTGCTGGGCTGCTCAGCTTCATCTGTCTCTTTCCCAGGCCTGGAGTACCCCCGAGAGAAGCTCTCTGGCCCCCAGGACATCCTACCCCATTGCTTCGGGAGACGAAACTACTTGGCTGTAGCTTCTTGTAGAAGGGAGAACATAAGAGAGAGGAGAAGGCCACCTGACCCTGAAGCTCACTTTAGACCAAAAGCATTTAGGGGCTTGGCACGGTGAGGCGGGAGATGGGGATATACGGGCCTGCAGCGAGATGACTGGCAGCACCAGGTCCGGAACAACGCGGAGATAAAAGGCTGCCACTGGCGGGCAAAGCCCCTCAGAACTCAGGGCTGGCTGCTGGAAGCCCAAGGACCCGCAGGGAAGGAACCCAGGTATGCTGCTCCGCCTGGTGTGCTCGTCTCCGGCTGTTCAGGAGGAAATCATCTTTGTCCCCTCCTTCCCAGTGCCTGCTGAGGTCACGTGGCTGTCACTGGCTAGGTGCTTCTCTCACAGGGCAGGGGCTGAAAGGACTGAGAACCATGATGGGACAAGGCCTCTACCTCTCTGTCTCCACTCCCTCCAGAAGGATGACCTCCTCTCCAAACATGCGTGACAAATGAAAAGACATTCAGCTCCCCAGCCTGAGAGCTGAACAGAACCAGGGCCCGAAATGAATGCCGTGCCATGCTGCGCCCGCTGCTCCCCATGCCGGGCACCACAGGGGCCGTGCGGGTGCTGTTGCCCTCTCCTTGTCCAGCAGTCCTCAAGGAAAGCGAATGATTAAAACTGACAGTAATTCAGAGCAAGAGTGGGAAATGAGACCTCCTCTCTGCAAACTGCAGAGAAGCCAAGTGAGGGGGCTTGTCACGTGCGCCCCAGCTACTTTACCTTGGCAGCTTCCTGCCAGACTTTTCAGCAGCCTTGAAGAGCTGCTGCAGCTTTCTCAAGGGTGTAGATCCGACCCTGACTTCCTACAGTCGGTCTCTCCTGCACCTGCACCATGGCCTCAAAGGTCACTCCTAGCACCCAGGCTGTTTGTCAGCAAACCTGCTTCCCCTGTGGCTGGGAGACCATGGGCCGGGAGTCGAGGCGTGGCCCCTTTGGGGAAAGGGGCCTTGCCCTGCTGAGCAGCTTGACATTTCCTAATCAAAAGTTTCCAGTTTTAGCTCATCATCTCCTTTGCTTGTTTTCAGATGCTCTCCGGGGGTCTTAGCACATTTAAAGGCTAATTATATAGTTAAAGTTAATTATTCATTCATTAACATTCAAGAAGCCTTTAACAAGACACTGACTTGTTCTGATGAATTAATGAAACCAGCGCGTGTGTGTGCGTGTATTTTGGAGGTCTAGTCTAAAGCGTTACTGAAAATTAAACAGCTCTTTGATGGAAACTGAATGTATTTTTTTAGGTCACATCAAAGCCTTGCTAGGAAGAGAAATACATCATGGTACAGTGGGTGGGAATCAGGCCCATCTCTGCCAGCGCTATGAAGGAGGCCCCATCGCGGGACCTCTCTGAACTCCAGTTTTCTCATCTGTAAGGTGGGGAAATGACATATCTCACAGGGTGGCTTCAGAGGGATGAACCCAGAAGTGAAGATGTTCTGTAAACTGCACACCCGGGTGTCCATTCAGGAGACTTGTGGCAGTGATGATGTCACTGGGCAGAGAAGCAGTGGTCGCATAGATTATCACCGGACACCCAGACACAGGGCTGTTGGTGGGTGCAGGGCACTGACGGGCCCAGGAAGTGGTACTGCCAGGCCATGACGACTTTTGCAAAGTGCTGGCTTGGGCAAGAGACACTCGACATGCACAGAAGCTCTAACCATGGTCTAAAGCTGGCTTAGGAAAGTTTCCTAGATTCACATTCTGACTCTTGGGAACACAAACTTTAAAATCTGACTTATACTGAGGACAATGCATTTTTGCTAAGGAAGTGTTTTTCAGAGCAAACTCCATTAGGCTAATTTCATTCCCAGATCGATGTCTCCCATAGCATAGTTAAATTGTTCGCAGTTCATCTGGCAATGATTTTCTCTGGGATCAATTCTATTGTGTTTAAATTTTATAAGGATTTGATTCACTGATCAGCATTTGGACCATACAAATGTTTCTGATTTATAACTTCTGCTATCATGAGCTTCCTTCTGTGGTTATTATTTCCACTGAGACCAATGTTCTGGGTCAACATTGTGCAGAGATCCAGAATTGGCCAAGAAGACTCAAGTCACCTGTGGACGTTTAGTCACTGGCAAATGTCACCCTATGTGCTTTTAACTGTTGTTGGTTTTCTTTGTGTTGATTATTTCTACTGGTAATATTCACTGTGAACCGGGTAGAAAAGACTGACCATTAATATTTATTTTTTAACTCAGAAAATTCTGAGCCATGTGGTGAGACAGATAGAGACAGAGAAAGAGAGAGGCCGAGAAGGAGGGATGAAGCAAGGCAGGGAAAGTTACATATGGAAGCGGGCACCAAGTGAAACAGGAAAACAGTGAGAGACAGAGAGAGAAGGAAAAGGATGAGAGAGAGGCAGTGAGAAAAAGAGACAGAGAGGAGAGAGAGCGGGACACAGAGAGGGAAAGAATGAGGAGATGGACTTACAGAAGGAGACAGAGATGAAGAGGGGAAATGAGAACAAATTCCGGAGATGCTGCATGCACTCTGCCCACGGACTAAAAATCTCAAAAACGGGAAAGGATTAAAATAGCACAGCAAAACCCTGCTTTGTGTCTGTTCAATTTCACATTGGACATGAACTAGCCACATCCAAGGACCTGATAAATCATGCAAAGCAGGCTTCTGATTTTTCAGAGGAAGAAACAGGCTGAGAGATCTCTGCCCAGGTGGTTCACAGGGTCACTGATTCTAGACAAGGGTACCACCTGCCCAAGTGACTTGTCTTCAGGACATCCCTGCAGGGCTTCCCAATGCAGGTCCCTAGATAGATATGAGGTCAGAGGAGCAAGACCACGGGACACTGGGCAAGCCTGCGTGGTTCTCTAAGTCTTCATCTCCTCTTCTGACCACTAGGAAAACAATCTCTTCTGGGCACCTGTACACGGGCTGCATGAAGGACTATATACTTGCTTCATGAATTAAAAAGCGTTACACAAATGCTATTCCTTATGTTACAACTCATGTTCTGACATAGGAAAAACACTGATTCCTTCTGGAATGTCAATCTTTTATAGAGGTCCTTAGATTTTATTCTAAGGGTTGGGATCAGAGCTAGCCATTCTGCTGCAAATTCCATAGTGCACTTCATTATTATAAAGAATGCTCAAAAAAAATTTTTTTTTTATTCAGAGTTTTTTTGGTGGCCTACTATGTGCAAGATGCTGGGCTGTTTGCCTATATATCTCATTTAATCATTAAAAATGCATTCATAAGTAGAGGAGCCCAAAGCAGCATCATTTTGCAAAAGGGAAAATTGGGTCTAAGAGGTTAATGAACTTGTCCAAAGTCCCACAGCTTGATGTCAGCGGTGATGGCATTCGAACCCAGGATGCTTAGCTTTTAAGCATCACATCAGATTGCTGGGAGTGATAAAATTTTTTAAAGAATCAGTATTTGATAAAACCACCTTACATTCTGATGCAGTGCCAAATACTTTCCCCCAAGTCAATTCATTTAACTCTCAAAGGAATTCCTGGAGACAGGACTGTACAGATGTGGGAAACAAGCTCAGAGAGGTTACTTAATGTGCCCAATGTCACACAGCTGGTAATTGTCAGAGCCAGGATAGGGCGTGAGGTGTATCTCACTCCAAAGCCCATGTTCTGTAACAAGAGGCCGCTCAGGAAATCAGTCAGTCAATCCATCAATCAGCTGAGTAAGACCAATGTTTTCAAGAAGGTATAAATACCTTGACCCAGAGATTCCACTTCTTGTGCTCATTCTTAGAGAACTACCTGCAAAAGTACACGGAGGATTTTTAACTCAAAGCAGATTTTTAAGTCAACTAACAGCCCTCTGAAAAGGGAAACAGTTAAATACACGGGGATGCAGGCTTATCATGGAATTCTTTCCAGCAGTCAGAGAATGAAGGCAAAAGACACCTACAGATAGGAAGGCTTCTCAAAGTGTATCATTAATTGAAAACCCAACTGTGACAGACGGCACAGAGTTTGCTAGCCTCACACAGAATGAAATTTTATAATTATGTGTGGACACATGGATATATGCAAGTGTGTAGGAAAAATGACATGTGTGTCACACAGCTGGCAGGGCTGACCCAGGAAGGGTGGGACAGGACTGGGACCAGGCCCCAGGGGAGCTTATGTATCTGTATTTTTGATTTTGTACAAGGAGAATATATCTTTTAATGAGAAGTGACCCAGCATGGTGGGGAAGGGCACAGATGCTGCAGCCAGTTCAAATCCCAGCTCTGAGGCCTCACAGCACTTGCCCGGCGGGTGACTTCATCTCTCTGCGTGAGGGTTTCTCTGTGTGTACAGTGGGGATGCAGGACATGCCAAAGCCAGGAGGTGGCTGTGAAGATGAAATCAGGAGCTGCAGGTGGAGTGCTTATCTCAGCGCTCGGCACAGAGTAGGGGCCCTGAAGGACTCAGCTTAGGAGGCACAGGCAGAATGATGGCACTGCCCAGTGAGAGGGGCTCTCAGGCAGGAATCTGTGTCGCATCCGTGTGCACGGAGCACCCAGGCGTTCTCAGGTAAGGCACAGCCCTGGGCCGTGTGCGCTGCTGGCGCACACATTGGACACCTGTCAGGGGAAGGTGTTGGGAAAGCCACAGCGGAGCCTAGGTGAGTGCGGTGGGGTGAACAGCATCTCCCCAAGTGCATGTCCACCAGGAGCCTCAGAATATGACTTTATTTGGAAATTGAGTCTTTGTGAATGTAGTAAGTTAAGAATCTCAAGATGAAATAATCCTGGATTGAGGTGAGCCCTAGATCCAATGACTTATAAGAAGAATCCCTTATAAGAAGAGGAGACACAGGGGAAGAAGCCCATATGGAGACACAGGCAGAGGCTGGAGGGATGCTCCCACAAGCCAAGAAGGCCTGGAGCCACCAGAGCCGGAAGAAGCAAGGGGGGTGCTCCCCTAGAGCCTTTGGAGGGAGTGCGGCCCCTCAGATGCCTTGATTCTGGACTTCAGGCCTCCAGCACTGCGAGAGAATAAATTTCTGTTGCTGCAAGTCACCCAGTTTGTGGTCAACAACCACACCCCCCACCTGCACATCTCTTGCCAGGACAGAGGCAGCAGTGGAGGGTTGGAGCGAAGCACCTAATGTGTGAACAGTACCTCCCAGCCTGTGCTGAACCTCCACGGCCTGAGCTCGCCCACCTCCGGGAAAGCTCCCTCCAGCCTGCTGCTGCCAGAGCAGAACACCGGCGAGAGAGTACCCAGGGCTACCGCACTGACCCTGTGACCTTTAGGACCTGGGTCAGCGGGAACCTATTTATAATTTCCACACTGGAGAGAAAGGAAGCACATCACGGCGACTGTCTGAGTCTGAGCTCCTGGTGGGCACGAGCATCGACTTCCCTGGTTCTTGTGCCCATCCCTCCCGGGTCGCCCACTTGCCGGGACGAGCAGAGGCAGCACACGCTGGGTAAGAAGGGAGGTTGAGCTGAGTTTGAATGCCAGCTCTGCCACTCGCTTAACCTTTGGGCAAGTTGCTTCTGCTCCTTGAGCCTCAGTTTCCTCTTCTGTAAACTGGAGAGAATGCCTACTCGACAGAGTTGAATCCAGACTAAGAGATCCCTGTGTGAGTTCAGCAATGGATGAGAAGAGGCAGTCCCTGAGGAGATGGAATCCTATCCATGTAATCCCAGGTATCCATGGAAGACATCCTTTTTGGGGGTTTGTTTTCCCCTGTGAGTTTGTTTCTTTTCTACACCTCAATGGAAGGAGACATACTGCCCTCTTTTAAAGCAGTATTAAGACTTCCAAAGGAAAACAAGACATTTTCAAACATGAACAAAATTGTTTCTGGGTTTTGTGTAAAAGTGGGCAATTAGAAACAGGGCTACTGGGACAATGTTACAGGACTTGGTATATTTATTATTTTAAGTTGTGACTCAAAGCATGGGCTCTGGAGCAAGTGGGACCCCTGACAAGCTGTTTAATCTCTCCATGCCTATTTCCTTGATTGTACATGGAAATCATGATAGTCATTATCTCATTGAGTTGTTATGAGGTTTAAATAAGATAATGCAAGCAAAACATTCAGAAGAGTACCTGAGACATATGTAAACTCCCAATATATGTTATCCATTAGTTAGAAATTCTTTGCTTAGTTCCCAAAACAATTCAGGGAGCTTATTCAAGTTGCAATAGTCTAAGGTTTAAACATATGGATAAAGCAATTAAGAGTTAAGTGAATTCAGAGGTGGAATAGCAGCTAAGGCCTTAGGGAAAGTCAGCAAGAAGATAGTCAGGCCCTAAGCGCTCCACAGTTGCTAATGAAGGATCATAAATTAAGCTCTGAATCACAAAGAAGCCCAAGCCAAGAGGAAGCGATGAGTAGCTAGGGGAATTGTGCTTTTCACAAGGTAAAGGCATGCCTTAATGTAAAGGACAGCAATGCTGTTCATGGCACAGAAGCCGGAGAGATGCCGTAGGATGACATTCTCAACCAACTGGTCTACAATAACGCTATCAACAAGCTTTCTGAAGTAACTAGTTCTTGTACAGTCCTTCAACGCCACAGTATGATGCAAATGCAGGGCAGTAAGCGTTATATTAATGACCATTCCTCTAGCTCAATGAAATATCATCTAGCTGTTAAGTGTGCAAACTGTCCAACAGAACAGTATGGATTTGGCTGAGAAAAGCAATACATGGATTTGCATGCCCACCGATTGAACGTGCATAAACCGTATAAACTTGTAGGCAAACATCTGATGGAAATGCAGGAACAAATGAAGAATTAGGTTCAAAAGAGACTTTTTCCTGGCTACTGGAGGTAACACTGCCACTACAGAAAATCTGTTAAATGAAAGCATATAAAGAGTGTCATGCTAATCATGCACGAATATCTCTGATAACACTGTTATGGATTTCACCTGTCTCCTTTCTTCCTCTCTTTCCTTCTTTCTCCATCTCTTGAATTTACAGAATTGGGATCCCACTTCCTTCAACTGTCCCCCCATTTTTTTCAGTTTTTAACACATTATGGGTGGCCTTGAAAAGTCCATTAATAAAATTTTGGTAGAGTTCAACAAGAAATAAATCCAAGTACGCAGAAAAAACAAGATGCTTTCCTGAGTTTTTTATGAAGGAAAAAACTGCTAACTCTACGATGTTTATTTTTGAGCTTTATTTGCACTGTGGGGGTGGATCTCAGAAACCAGGTCATTGTCAGTCTGATTTCCTCTGGAGATGACGTTATCCCATTTAGGAGAACAGCTGAACCCTGACGTCTATGCCTGCGTTTGAACTCAGTGGCTGAAAATGAGCCCCCCGAGTTTGATTCTGCCAGATGAATAAAAAAGAGCTAGCAAAACCTGCTCGAATGGCATCCTTAAAAAGCATGCTCTGACCAGCAACTGAACATCAGTGAGGATCCTTATACCTTCCTGGTGCCCCTTCGCCTTAGCAATTTCAATATCCCTGGACCAGTTTCTTTTGAGGAAGGAAACGGGGATGCTGTGATCTTATCAACTCTCAGGTTGTTGGTTAATAAGTATAGATTATATATGTATATTATATACAGCATTAAATATGAATATATATAATAGATAACTTCAGGCTCCAATCCTCCCCTGGGATCTAACCTCACGTGTGTAGTGGCGTTGCCAAGCCAAACTCCTACGCCTAGGAACGCCACAATGTTGCTACCCAGTTGCACAGCCTGTTAAGTGATTAGTCAGCCTTGCAGAGCCTCAGGTTCTTCATCTCTTGAAGGAGATAATAATGGCACCCAGCTCATAAGAGTGTTCCAATGATTAAATGAGCTTATGCATGTGCAGCCCTTGGGGCTGTGTCTCACACACTGTTAGGTCTCAGTAAATGCAAAAATGATATGGAAACATGATGATGTTGTTCCAAGGGCACTTGCAACTTAACATGCCCAGACTTTCCTTCATGCCTCGGCTCGTGCTGTGTCCTCCTCCCCATGCCAACGCCCTTCCTCTTCCCTGGTCTGTCCACTCTTGACTGAATGCCATCTCTCAAGATTGCACTAATTGACCTCCCGAAGCCCAGAGGCTACCTATATCTGAATCACTAGAAGTGCTAATAAAAATGTGGATTCCCCACAGGCTTTGAGCACTTGTAACCTGGAAATACAGGTTCAGTGCTCACCTTTTCTTTCAAGACAGTTCTGACACTTGCAGGTAGATGTGACCACCCCCACCTTTTTCTTTTACAGACACATCACGAGTACAATTTTTCATCCTTGCAGAAAAGAATGCTTATTAGTTAAAAGGCAGCCCTCTCTTCCAATTCTTCTCTCAAACTACTCCATGTAAGGGAAGCCAAAAGACACCTGTTTCCCAACATTGGGCTGGAAATGAAATCAAATGGGGGCTGGGGCCCCCGTGGCTAAAGACTGATGCTTCTAAAGGAAATAGGTCTTTTTTCATACATTTATATACTACATAACTGTACGTGAGAATTAGTTAAAATTAAAAAAAAATACCACAACCATCCCCTGTGTCTTGAAATATTAGGCTGATTGTTTAATTTAAACCTGGTTTAAGTGCTATGCTTGCAGCTTTGCCCACTTGCCAAAACTGAGAACATCAGCTTCTGATGACCGACCGTTTATAAATCTAGATTCGTGCCCATTCATTTCAGCTTTCATTCCCTCTTCTAGAGCACAGGTTCCCAAAATTCGATTCGATGCTGATTCTGTGGGCTCAGTGGGGCTCAGGAATCCACGTGTTTATTAGAACCACTACTGAGTCAGACTCAGGCTACGGGCGGAGAAGAAATGGTCTAGAAACCTGGGGTCAGGAACTACTCAGCCACCTTTGGTTCAGGAGAGCCACACATGTCACAGCAGATCCCAGTTCTGAAAAATCCTCTCTCCCTCGAAGTTTGCACATCAGATCCTATTTTCTCACTGAATACCTGATAATTTCTGGATTTCTGTATCTCTATTCATTATAAACTTCAACAAACAATGAAACACAGTATCTTAGTTTCAAGTTTCTCTCTGCCTATGCTCTTCTTAAAGCAAGTATGGATCCCAAAGATAAGCTACGTGGTTACGTTGTCTTAATAAAATGTATTTCTCAAACTCCTTTAGAACAACAGTTCTCAAATGTTAGCCATGTATCCAAAAGCACCTGGATCAGAAAGATGCTTGTTAAAATGCAGATTCACAGGCTCCATCATTAGGAGAGAAGGTCCTGTGTTGGGCCCAGAAACTTGCATTTTAACATGTAACCAAGTAACCAGGTACAGTTGATCCACTGGCCAGGCTCAGAGAGTTATTCTAAATTCTTTCTGCAAAACTGACAGCCGTTCATATACCTGGTTTGTGTGGGTTTTGTATTTTGGAAAGTTCTAAATAAGTGTTCAAGGAACTGACACAAAGAAAAGAATATCAGAACTATTTCAGAGATGAAAGAATCCAGTCCTTTTATGTTTTAGATGGGGAAACAGAGGCTCAGGAAAGTGATGTGACTTGTCCACGGTCACAACTAGACCCAGGCTCAAACCAAGCAGGAAATCTCATTCAACCATAATCCAAAGCCCCTCGCATTCTAGGCTCTTCGAGGAAGCTACATCCCATAGAGAACCTCCCCATTTCACCGACCCTGGGGTGTACCCACAGGTCTTCACCAAGCAGCAGAGGTCCCTAAGACTTGTGGATAGAGGGGCAGGACCCAGCAACTGAGATACATTCACTTATTTTCTAAGGCAAGGCTCACTGAAGATGAGGGTATTAGCATAAAGGAAAGTGCCTGAAGTTTAACAATTCAGGAGCACATAGGGTACCTTCCTCTGCTTCCCAGAGGGATGGTGCCTTCTAGAGATGATGTACCTGGAGGAGGAGGAAAATGAGTCTTTTTTTTTAAGCTGGGTGGTGGGTACAGGAGGAATTCATTTTATTATTATTATTATTCCTTAAACCATATATCCCTGTGATATTTACTTTTGCAACATTTTTCATAAAACATTTCATAATGAAAAATGTTTAAAGGGAATGAGATGTGAGAGGAAGGAAAGGCCCCCAATGTATGGTGAGGCAGACACTTGAAAGACACAAGTCTTGCAGTCGGATGAGAAGAAGACATGAGCAACACCAAATTTTGTCCCATCTTGGGCCAGGTCCCTGGTGGCAGTTCTCAAATTTTGGTTCTTGTAATCACTGGGAAGAGTGGGGGTCATACCCCATACTAGCCAGCAAGAACAATTCCAAATGTCAGAAATGCAGTCAGAATTGGGGTATGAGTGGGGACTTGATAATATGGGTAAATGTAGTAACCACATTGTTTTTTCATGTGAAACCTTCATAAGAGTGTATATCAATAATACCTTAATAAAAAAAAGAAAAAGAAATGCAGTCAAACCAGAAGAAAAGATGAGTAGATTATCTTGTAACCATGAGTGGAGAAGGACTTTTCAACTACCACACAAAATCCAGAAGCCATAAAAAAAAAACTGATAAATTTGGCTACAAAAAATAAAAATCTCCATGGGAAAAAAAATATCACCTGCGAGCTCAAAAGACAAAAGAAACTGGGAAAACCATTTGCAATCACACCACACGTAAAGGGATCATTTCTCTAATATACAAATTAATAAGAAAAAGACCAGCAAACCAGTAGAAAAAAATAATAGTTTCCAAAAAAAAGGAATTGCAGAAGGCTTTTAATTGCATATGAAAATACAGCATAAGCTGACTGATAAAACAGTGCAAATTTAAATACACTTCAGCACATGCACGTTTTGCTGTATTATCTTCGCAAAATTTTAGAAGATCGATGACATGCAGAGCTGGCAAAGACTTGAGGGAGAGAGGCACTCTCATACATTGGTGGGGTAAAGTTGAATTTCCTTTTGTAGGGAAATTTGTCAATTATGTGTGGGATTTGACCCAGAATTCCAAGAAATTTGTCCCACAGTGTATGTGACACATATATAAGGATATTCATTGAAGTATTGTTTGCAACCACAAAAGATCTAAAACCACCTAAACATCCTTCAACAGGGGCTAAATACCATATGGTACATCCACACGATGAAAGACTATGAATCTGTAAAAAGTAACTTTGTAGCTGCTGATGCACTGATAGAAATATTGCTGAAAGGACATATAAGGAACTAATAAATGTGGTTCCTATGGGGGTACCAGACAGGAGGAACAGGATGGAAGGAAGCCTCCTTACTGTTTATTTCTTATACAATACTTTTTGATTTTTGAGTTTTGTAAATGTATTCTGTATTCAAAATTTAATTGAAATAATTAACCAAGGAGCCTGTTAAACTTAAAAATGGTTTCCCCCAACATCAAGCCCACTGAAACTGAATCTCCAGGAATGAGCACAGCTGTGTCCTCACCCCTAAGGATGTGTGGAGTGATTTCTTTAAAAAAGACATAATCCTTTAGCTCTAGTTACTGAGTTTAAAGTAACAGTGTATAGCATCTCCTACATGGGAGACTGAGTATAGGGTAAACCCACTATTTGCCCAAGTTTGCTGAGATGGATGTTTTAATTATTATATAGCTTCCAGAAAACAATTAGTACAATTAATGGCCAGTGATGGTTTCCATTCCTCTACTCCTTTTTGTTCACATCCTAAAAAAAAAATTGCAAAAGAAAGAAAACAACCCATTTTGTGCTCTGGGTGACAGATGGATGAAGAGGGGGCCAGTCGGCTTCAACTATTGTTTCCAACCACTGTCACCCACACTGGCACTCACAGTCTGTCCAAAGTAGCAGAACATTGATAAAAAGACCACAGCAGAAACAAACAGAAACCCACACTCACAGGTAAGCTGGAAAGTCATCCAAATTTTCTGCTATCTACTAAAACTGAAGATACACATCCTACAGCTTAGCGATTCCAGTCTTAGATATATGTTGGAGAAATGTGCTCACTTGTTTAACAAAAGGCATGTTCAAGAAGGCCCTGAGGAGCATTGCTCAAAGTAGCCCTAAAGGGGACACTACCCAAGTGTTCGTCAAGACCAGAAGAGATAGATGAGTTTGTGGTATATCCTCACAGTGAAATTCTATGCACCAAAGAGAAGGCAAGAGCTAGAATGACACGCAACAGTCTCACAAACAAAATGTTGAACCAAGAGAAGGTGAGAAAGAAAACACAGGGTACGATTTTATTTATATGTGAGAATAGCAGGTGGAGAGATGCTAATGGCTTTAGAAGTGACCGGAAGAGGGTGTGGCAGGGGTGAGGGTTTCTGTGGATTCGTGACATCTTGTTAATTATGGCTTGTTAATTGACCCTGATGGTCAGTGTGTACAAAGGCACTGAGCAGTATACTTAGTCTGCCGTTTTGTTATGCCTTAATATAAAGTTTTAAAAAATCATTCGAAGCCAGAACGAGTAGTGTATGGGTGACTTTTGGGTAAGCAATGTGTTCAACTTCTAAATGAATGCTGTCCCAGCCCGCTGAGACACTAGAGAGATTCCAGAGAGACTGAAAGGACGAAAAATCTATCAGCTGAAGCTCCTGAGAAGTATGCAGAGATCCTGGCTTGGCCCCCTCGGCCCCACCAGTCGAGGGAGCAGCAAGGCCTTGGCTGCAGAACAGCCAAGAGGCAGCAGCTGGGAGCAAGCTGCAAGGGGAGCGCCCTGCTGTCATGTTTCACGTGGCAGGAATCCCTGGAGGCTGAGGCACTCCATGGAAGTTAATTTTCTGGTTAAATCAAAACTTCCCTCATTCGACAATTCCTTCATTTAAACCAGAATCATTTTGAATGGAACCCTTTCCAAAATGCATGCCACATGTCCCTGACTTTTTGAAGAGTCTACCGAATAGAACTGAACCTTTACACCAAATAACAACACTGCCATTAAGTCCTGGTAGGTGCCAGGCACTGTCCGAAATGCTTTCCAGCAAATTTCCTCTCTGAAGCCTCACAAAAGCCCTAGGCATTAGGTCCTATTATTATTCCCATTTTATGTACGTGGCCGAGAGCGATTAAAGAACTGTTCAAGGTCATAAAACAAACAGCAGCATGCTGCTCTAGCTCCACAGCTTCAGTTATGCCTGGTCCCAGGCACACCGCACTCCACATGCCTACAGGTAGACAGGCGCATGTGCTGCACCTTCAGGCAGACAGTCCTGCTTGTTCTTCTCTCCGTATTTCATTTCTCCTTCGTCAATGTTACACTGTTAGTTTCCCTGTAGAGCTCACCCCCAAAATGCCTCCCTAAAATCAGATAAAAATCTACAGCCCTTTGTTTTCACCGCTTTAATTGAACTCTCAATCTCCTTAGATCTTTCCTTTTGGCTAAAATAGCCCACGGAGTTGGACCAACTTATTTATCAGTTTAAGAAACCCCTCTGGTTCTTTGCATTTCAAAGGGTCCTGGATTTGCTTTTCCTTAACACAACTCAGAAGAGAAAGCCTGTGGCGTTCATCAGATTAACAAAAGCGGCCCACACCTGGGGTCCACCCTGCTGCAGCTCCGCTCCAGGACACACAGTGGTGGGGGCAGATAAGCACCAAGACTTGCAGAATCATTTTCCGTAATGCTTATTGGCTGGCAGGCCTGTGGAGAAAGAGAAACCAGCGTCCTTACCCTGTTTTCAAGCTGACCAGGGCATCCTCCACTCCCTTCTGGTTAAATCTGGTCATGTACTGATGCATGTAGGGGTAGTTGTTCCGAATATTTCTTTCTGTGCTGCCGTTAGGCACCGTGCCAAATCGGAAAGGCGGGGAATAGTCGTGAGGTCTCTGAAACTGGAGGGAGTGGGAGACAGAGAAAGGAGGAGAAGTCAGCCATCATCCTGTCTTGGTCAGGAGTTAAACGTATGCAAAAACAACACTGATTTGGGGGCTTCCTTTCTATTTAATCATGTCTTCCACTGGCCTGTGAGCTCTAGGAGGTTGGAAGCAGCATCTGTCTTGTTCCCCACTGTTTCCCAGTATCCAGCACAGGGCCTGGCTGGGTGCACAATGGGTATTTGTTGGATTAAGTTTTCTGGTCCCATCCTAGAGGTCAGCCAAGTGGCAGGCGGTGCTCAGGAAATGCCAACTGAGTGGGCATGAAGGGACTACTTTAGTCCAGTTCGTTTATCTACTTCACAGTGAAATTTTCTGTGATTTCCACCAACCACTCCCTTCTCTGAACTCCATGTACAAGTACGTGTACCTCACTCAAAACATAGAAGGGGAGCAGAATATGCCACCCCCAAAATATGCCTCTTTGGCATAAGGATTATTTGGAGCTGGTTATTTTTTCAGAAACAGCAAACACATGAAAAGCTCAGAAAATCAAGAAGTTAACACTTCTGTCAGAGGCATTTACATGTTTTAGGGAAATCTCTGTGTGCAAGTGTGTCTCCCTGTCCGTACTGGAAGAAGAGGATGACAAAAATCTCTAGAAACTTATCAGTGGAGAAGGCACCACTTAAATCTGTGTAACAACCGTTCCCTTGTTTACCATAGTCTTCTGGGTCACCTCCCATAACTGGCCTCCCCAGCCCTCGCTCCAGTGCCCTAAAATCTCTCTCTTGTCTTTAGCGAAGATGGTATTAAACTGGGGGCTTGGGCCATTTCAGGGAGGTGCTCAGTCTTACTGGACATCCCCCACATACACAGAAGGTGTCCATTTATTAAACTTCTGTTTGTTTTTCTCCTGTTAATCTCTTTTATTACAGCGGGGGTCTCAGCCCAGAACCTAGAAGGGTAGAGGGAAAATTATTTTTCCTCCCCTGCAGGGACTGTACATTGCCATTCTCTTTCTCGTTGTTCGTTCACCTATCCATGCAACACTTATGGAGGGCTCACCTACCCCAGGCAGACTGGCAGCTCCAGGAACATGTGTTGAGCTCCTATCCCTACTAACCATTAGCTTTCTGGGGATGCCCATGTCTTGTATGGCTCTTAAATCTCCATAAAGCTTTTTAGTTCACTGTCCAGACTCCACTGATCTTCCCTGCGTGGCTGAGACTGGCTGCTCCCAACTTCAGTATTTGACTCAGTATTAAGGGTCAAGAGAACTGGGTCTGAGACGCAGAAATTACAATCCAGAGGCGCAAAGGGTGGTGGTCATGAGTCTGAGACCAGGGTCCCAGGTCACCAAATCAGGTTCTATCACTTAACGAATTGTGAACCTTCAGCGAGTCACTTCCCTTCACACTGCCTCCATTTATTTCCCACCTGCAGAGTGGGAAAATTTATCAGTACTTCCCTTATGGGAAGATCGAAAATCGTAACGTTTGTCAAGTAATTAGAATAGTGCCTGGAGCAGAGGAAGCACTCGAAAATAAGACTATGAATTACTTTTCATTTTTTAGTACCATTAGAGGCAAAAAATAAATGACACGGGCCTAATTTTTCTATGAAATATGATATTCTGTAACTACAAAGTCATAATAAACATAACTAACATTTTTGGGAGACTAGCTTGGGCCAGCCTTGTGTCAATAACTCATTTGGACTGTGGTTGACTCATTTGGACTCACAGCAACCCTGCCAGGTACCTGATCGTAGAGGACCCATTTTACAGGTGAGGACACCGAGGCTCAGACATGTGACCTATGTAAGATTACATAAAGTAATCTTAGCATAGTGGCTTGGCATTCAAACCTAGATATGCCTGGCACAGGCTAAGGTCTGAACTCTATCGTTCCTCAGAGGCCATTGCTAGTGACCTCCTGTGAGTCAGAGGTGGGGACCTTGAGACCTAGAGAGCGCACGGACACCCAGAAAATTCAGGGTGGAACCAGGGCTGGAATCCAAAGGAATCTCCATCTTCCAAGCCAGAATGTCTTCCATGGAACTAAGGATAGCCAAGAAAGCGTCCAAATTCACCCATGAGTCAGGCCAACCAAAAGCATTATTCTTTTTTCCAGATTCACAATTCATTTCACTGTTAATTAAAATTTCCAGTTGAAAATCGCTTCCACAGAACTAGGCATACTTCTGCTTCACAAGCAGCCACAACCAGATTTGGGGGCAGTGGCCATACCTCGTCCAAAAGAGGTCCTCCTGCTGGACACCCTGCTCTGGGAGCATGTGCATGTGTGTGTGTGCACGGACAGCAAATCACTCTCTGCTCTCACTCGGGTGAATAGTGCCTCCACCCATCACCGTAGCAGGAGGTGGCACCACCTAGGCACCCCCTCGTTTGCACACCAGCTCCCAGTCTTGGGGAGAGAGCTAGCAGCACTGGTCATAAATCCAGTTGTAGCAGCTGCTCCCGATCTCCAGAGACATCTGAGATGGTCTGTTTGACTAAATGCCTTGCACTTCTCTCCCCATCTGTTGCAGGTCAGCCACGTGGCTCTTTTAGACTTCCTTTCTCCCTTGCCTCTGGTTTGCACAACCACAGAGACAGATATTCAGCTTTGGTGATGAATTCCAACACGTCTCCCCACACAAAATTCAGCCCAGGACCAAGATCCAGGAAGCTCTCCTGCTAGACTAAAGGCTGTCAAACTTTTTAAAGCGTGACTCAAAACATATTTTTCATTGCCACCTGTCCACACACACATGTACAAGGGCGTGTGCACATTATATGCCACCTCACAAGACTCACTCTTTCTACATGTGATGTACTCTGATGTCATCCACTAGGTTCTATGGTTTTAATGGTCAAACAACCCTCAAATCAATTTCATGGCTCACTGAACAGTCACAACCTATAGTGTGAAAAATAGTCAGAGGAAAGCATGGCTCATCTCCTGAATCCTGGGGGCCTACCATCAAGGACACACTCTGTATTTCTTAGAGGAATGAATTCTAGTGCAACCTTCTCCCAGGGAGTTCTGCATGCAAGTAGAGGAACAAATGTGGGCTCCAGCCAAGGAAGGCATGGTGCAGAGGCTCCCAGGCTCAGCAAGACCACAGAGCAATGTGGTCTGGTGCCCAGAGACAGAGGAGCCCCTCATGGCTTCTCTGTCTCAAGGCTGCCGTCCCTGCTCACGCTAACCGGCTTCACCTGGCCTTGGGCTTGGAGTGTTCAGCCTCTCATCTGTCATCTAGGAACCGAGGCATTTGTGGGCGGCCACGTAAGCTCTCTGAGCCTCAGTCTCTCTCTCCGTAAACTGGGACTTGCTTTGGCAATTCATCACCGAGTGCTTAACAGAATACCTGGCAGGCCATATGCCTGATTCACATCAACTCATCACCTGTGGGTACTGACCCTCGCCAAATCATGGAGCCAATTTCCCTCCACTCTGGAGAACAAAGGATGAGAGGTCTATATTCTAAATATTTTTTCCATTCGGTATGTGGACAGGTCTGAAAGTCATTCAGGGGAATAAGATGTGGGAAGCACTTTATGATAGAGGGAGTAGAGCATGCAGATTCACGAAATAAAATGCATAAGCAAAATTGCAACTGACCAGGACATTTCTTTGTTCCTTTTACAAGCCAAAACTACACATTCCTTTAAAATATCTGTTTTCTGTGGTTGCAAGTAAGGGACATTGGCATCTGGAGCCCCTATTTCTAGTAGGGTCTTCTCCCGCTGGTGAGCTCCACATGATTCTTGATGCCAGCCTCAAAAAGCTATGGCCCCAAAGAGGGACGAGAGGCTCAGAGGCTTCCATTCAGTTAGTAAGTGTGGTGGGTCGGGACCACCAGCTGTCTGATCGCAGAGCCCAGCGGCAGCACAGCTCCCCAAGGACACACCCCTGGGCTCTTCTACCCAGGCACGTTCCCCGTATCTCCCCAGCCGATGTGGCAGAAGGCCAACCCAGGGCGATAACACTTCAGGCCCCAGAGGTGAGGAATGGTTCACATCAGGCGGTGACGATGATAATGAGGATGGGGGTGAGGAGGAAAGGGGAGAGGCAGTGAAGGTGAGAAGGGAGGAGGGGGAGAGAGGAGGATCAAAAGAGGAAATAACACTTATAACAGGATTATATACCATGTGCCAGGCACGGTGTAAGGATTATTTATAATCCTCATATCAACCCTGTAGGAAAGGTATTAATACTATCCCTCCATTTCTACTGAGAAATTAAGCCTTGAGGATACACATACATACTAGAGGCCACACAACCATTTTATGGCAAGGTGAGCATTTGAACGAAGGTCCATTTGACCCCAAATACTCACTCACTATATTAATCTCTTCTCACGGCCTTAATCTGTCTCCCAGAGATGGAGTTCCTTACCAGAGTGGTTGCCAGCATTTTAGAAAAAGTCTCCACCAACATTCCAACTTCCCTTTAATTATTCCAGGGGAGTATCTACCCATGAATTCACCTACTTATAATTTAAACCTATAAGTTCATCTGAGTACATCACGGGCTTGAAAGGTGCTTTTTCCTAGAAAGCATTAATACTGCAACAGTCTTAGCAGTATCATAGTCCTGAGTTGTTAGACAGGTAACTGTGACTCAAAAAAAAAAGGGTGGGGGGAAAACCCATTTATGTGCAGTATTAAAATAATTGATTCAATATAGATTTTTATTTTGCAGTCTTTCTTGGTGTATCTGCTATTAATCTTCCGGGAGCATATAGTTTATTAACGCAAAGAATTTTGCTGTTTATCTAATGGTATCAAACATTTAATTAGAAGAGCTAATGCTCTGAGCTTGGAAACTGAGTTGTGTCTCATGAGGATATGGAATCTGTTACTGGGTGTTTCCAAGTCAGAGAAGGTCAGTCAATGCACTAGTGGTTCTAATTAGTTTTCCCACAAGTGGTCATGTTATTTATACCCAAAACTATGTAGCAAAGGACTTTCTTTCCCCCTTTGCTTTGAAAATAGCAACAAAAAGCAGAATATGCTGCCAGCTACTTTCTTGAAAATTCTTCTCATCCAGGACATGGCTCCCCAATGCCTCCACTTCACCTCCAATCACACTTGGGCTCCCAGAAAGTGATGGAATTGGCCAACAGTGCTTCATGTCTGTAGAGGATGTTACAGGTTACAAAGCACCTTCACGTTTGCAGGCTCTTCATCCTTGCTACAACTATGACTCCCAACTTTACCGAGAGGAATAAGGAGGCACGGCAAGATCACATGACTATAAAAGCACCGCACAGCCAGGATGCAGCCGAGAGGGAACAGGAGCCTGACGGTCCCAACGCGATGGGCAGCGCTCTATCTGTTGCTTCATACGGGTAAGGTGGGGGGTCAGCCGGAAGCCAACCCTGGGCAAAGCAAGGCTTTGGGTGAACATAATTTTTTTAAGGAAGGAGAAACCAGAAGCGGGGTGGGGGTAGGAGTTTAGGCAAGGGGAGGAAGCCAACCAAGGCGCGATTTTAGGCAAAGTGCCTGTGTCAGCCAGAGAGCTCCGGAGACTGAACTGCCCCGCCTAGAATCAATGGGGTGGCTGGGCTTCTGTGCTCTCACTGCTTACTCACTGCTTACAGGTGGCTGAAAGGACCAGGGGATCTTAAATTTCCAGGCATTTACCTTTCTAGCGCCCCATGGTCATCGCCCCGTAAAGATCCTTGATGTGAATGAGCCTTGTTAGCAAGGGCAGGGTGGGCACCCAGGAACCCCAGGTGGGGTGCCTCGAGCATCCTACACACCGTGCATTTCTCACTCACTGGAAGCGTGTACTGCGCACCTACGTAGTGCCACATAACTGTCATAAACACGGCTGGTTTCCCCTTCCCCCAAGTCCATTTTCATCCCATCAGTTCTATCTCTTTTCTAACACTATTCCTACCTGGGATTTTCTTCTCCTTTTACATTTACTTGTATGTTGTTTATTTCTTCCTACTAGAGTTTAAGTTTCAGGGCAGTACAAGCACAGGCTGCCGGGAAGACCTCTCCCACAGGTGGCATTTTCCCTAAGATCAGCCACAAGAATGAGAACATTCAAGGCAGAGGCAGTGGCAAGGGCACTGCAGTGGAAATAAGTCTGGAGTATTTAAGGAGCAGAGAGGGGGCCTTAGTGAGCAAGAGGGGGGACCTGTGAGGGTGCGCCAGATAGTACAGGGCTTTGTCCCCATGGTAGGTGGAGTGACATTTACTCAGGCTACAGCGGGGAGCCATGGGAGGGTGACGGTGATTTCATGAAGGTCTCTCACCCAGCCCCTCAGCGTCTGATGGTGGGCCTCTCTGCATCTCACTCAGCAAGTCATGGATAAGCTGTGAAGGCTTCTCATGGGCTGATTTTCTATTCAGCAGTTTGTTGATGAATGCCAAAAGAATATATGTAGGCTCATGCCAACAAGACACGATGGTGAGATTTTATAAAGAGAGACAAATTACCCACACGCAGGAGACAGAAAATCTTTGCAGGGCTGCAAGCGCTGCACTGCTGAGCTTAGCAAGTCAGGATTTGTTTCCTGAGCCTAAAATTTCCAGCGGAGGATGAATCCACCTTACGTCTTTTTTTCCTCTGTATTTCTCAATAGCACACCCCACAACCCTCTTCCTGTTTCAACAAACACGGAGAGAGCAGGTGTTAGCACTCCCATTTTACTGTTGTGGGAAGCATAGCCCCTGAGGGAGGACTAGAGGTGTCTGAGTAAACGAAACCAGTGGGAAATCAATAAACCCCTCTGCTCCTGTTCTGTCTCTTGAAACTTCAGGGGGGCCTGGAGTGCCAATGATGGGGCTCATTGGCTCCACATAAAAGGAGCTGTCAGTTTTGACTCTTGGGTGGGCTTACTGATGGCTTCTTTTTCATGTCAGAGATGAGGAATCCAAGACACGGAATATATACGAGACTCACCTAAGGTCACAAACACTAGGAGAGACCTGCAGCCCCACCCCGAGGCTCCCCTGGTCCAAGCTCCTGGATCATCTTCAACCTCCCAGTCTCCTTGAAAGGATGGGTTCCAGCCTTAAGCTGCGCCATGAGTCATAGCACGTCCGTGAGCCTCATTGGCAAGGTCATGTAGAGATAAGAAATGGCCAGTTGGGGAAAACCATGTTTCCAAATTAAATCTGGAATCTTGTAGACCCCAGGAGAGCTAAGATTAAGGAGTTGGGTCTATAAATTTTAGAGATACACTGATTTAAGTTAAGAGAGAAAAAAAAATCCTCTTTGTGCTGTAGAGTTTAGGGTTAGAAGACAGGAGCCTTTCTGAGGGGAGAGCATTTAAGACCAACCCATCAGGCAGAGTTGGAAGCAAGGTGACCTTACCTTTTTGTCACTGAGGCCAGTCACTTGGTCCACAAACTCCTCCTGGATCATGAAAGCAGCCAGATTGGCCGTGTAGCTGGCCAGGAATATGACAGCAAAGAATGCCCACACGGACACCATGATCTTGCTGGTGGTCCCTTTAGGATTCTGGACAGGCACAGAGTTGTTGAACACCAGGCCCCAAAGGAGCCATATAGCTTTTCCAATCGTAAAAGAAGGCCCATGGGGTGCTGCAAATGGCAGAAAGGACACTCTCAGCCTCTTCTCAAAATGCACACTGGCGAGAGTTTGATAACCTCGCGGTGGCCACCGCCATGCAGGCAGCCAGAAGATGGAATTAGACCACAGCTGTACCGCCACCACTGCCCCAGAACCACAGCCATAGTAGCTCCACTTTCCTTTAAAAACTAGCATTCTTCCTATGTTTCTGTCTGGCTGGGGTTTTGCTACGTTTCTTAAAAGAAACAAACACCACCACCAAAAAAAAAACAACGATGAAAGGAAAAGAAAATGGTTATGCAAAATGTTGGTTTGAGTGAGAAATAGTGTTATCACCTGTTTTAGATCTGGATCTGATTGCCATTTCGGGGAGCCAATCTCTTTAATAAGAGAGCCTCACAGAAATGTGTGTACAGGGGTGCCTCAGTGTCCCTCTACTACGATTTCTTGTAAGAACCATGCAGTTCAGCGGGACTGATGTTCCCTAGGCTGCTCTGATCGTCTCTGGTCATCGCTCCTGCTCCAACTCTGATGTGAAGTGTGCACAATGTAGGAATTAAACCCAACTAAAACCCTCTCCAAATGGGGACATTAAGGAATGGAACAACAGAGCTTAATTTTTCCAACAGTTCACAAATGGAAGACCGTTGGTTGCAGGGCCATGGAAGATGAACTCTGATATCACGGCACTTTTTCTCCCTCGCTGTATCTTCCCAACAACTACATGTCCCTTTTAAGATTCTTGAGTGTTCCTTGCGAGAGGCTTAACTAAAGAGGCAGAACAATATAGCAAAATTTATTGGGCAGGGAATTTGCAGGCTTTCAAGTCTGTTTTGCACAAGGAGGAAAAAATCAATTTATGCCCTCATCTGATAGGAATAGGGGCCTTCCTTTAACAGAAGGTTAATTTTTATGTCATTTAAGTAAATGAAGATATGAAAAAATGACCTATCCAGACTTCAGTTGGCAATGCAAGCAGAATGGGCAATAAATAAAGTGGCAGAAGTGAATTCAGATGGATGGCAGCTATGAAGTTCTGGGCAAGGAGCCTAGGAGAAGCAAGCTTTCTGCACATGGGAGGCCAAACTCAGGCTACCATAATACTTACAATATCTGTATGCCACACGTTCAAGAGAAAGCAATTAATTCTATTATTCTCAATTGCAACCTCAGCCTCTCCTGTTTCTTTTTGGCCCAGTTTTAAAATCTGGGCTTATTCCCAAGAGGCTGAGATGTCTTATGGAAAAAATAATTAAAGTCAATCCAGTTAACTTCATGAACTATTTAATGTTATTAGGGATGCATGTCGATCAGAAGTGAGAGTTAGTTATTTGGGAATCAGAAATAGGCAGTTGCAAGGGATCTGTCCAACCAAGACTTTCAGGAATTCTGGATTCATTCATGAATACTTTTATTAGACCATAGAATTTTCCCCATAAAGTGCAGAGAAATGTAACAGAAAACCATTCTGCACAAAGGAACAAGCAGCTGTCATTGCTGGAGAGTTTCCACAAGCAGATGAACAGGAAACAAAAAGCCTCGAGGTAACAGGAGGGCCAGGGAACTTATGTGCTGGATTCCTTGCTCTACAGTAGTCTTCTAAGTGTGTGCTTCAGACAAAGAGAAATTATAGCACATGATGGCCTTTGGGTGATTTTTACCTTCCAATATATATCTCAAATGTATCCACTTATCTTCATCTCCATTAACTCTACCCAAATCCAAATCACTATAATCCTTTCTCTTCCAAAACTGCAACACCTTCCTAACTGCTGCACGCCCGCTTTCTTACCTTGACAGGGTCATCCCAGTGACTTTCCACACTGTATGTGTTTCCTTCCCCCCTCTTCCCTTCTGTTGTATTTTGAAGAAAATCTGAAATCCTTACCAAGGTCAACAGCCAGTCCCTCTGACTTCATCTTATACGCTGTCCGCCTCACTCGCTCACATCTTTTGTGTTTCTTGAGCACATCAAGATCGATTCCACGCCACTACCTCTGCATTTGCTGTTCCCTCCTCTGCATGGAATGCTTTTCCCCAGGCTTTCACATGACCGATCCTTCTCATTCTTCAGGTCAAATGTCATTTCTTCCAAAAGTCCTTCCCCATTCGACCTATACCCCCACCCTATCACTTCACTTTTTGTCTTCTCTTCTTGAGTTTTATTACAATCCGTGATTATTAATGTATATGTTTACATGGTGTTCTCACAACCAAATTCTCAGCTCCCCGGGGGGTCAGAAAGTCTATGTCATTTACCATGTTATCTTCTGCGTTGGTTGGTACAGGGCCTGGCTCATAGTACCCACTCAATAAATACTCATCAAATAAATGCCTGAATTCACAAACAGCACAAACTCTGATCCTGCAAATGGAAATATCTACTCTACTGCAATATGATCACTCAGAGAAATTATCTCAGGTTCCACTCTGTTGGAAAGCTCCTCACTGGTTAGTTATGTTATCCTAACTGGACCTTAAAGATATGCTGTCTTCCATCATCTCAAGTCATTTTTTAGGACCGGTTTGGTCCTGGCACCCTTCTGAGACCATCTATTTAGAATGTGTTGTGCAATGAGGAAAATTCACTCAAAATGATGTAATGTATTTACATATATCACACAAATAATAAGTTACGGCCGATGAATGCCTTCCAATTCAATTCCTTATCTTCTGATTTGCCACTTTATCAAGTACAGTGCACTAAAAGGAAAGCACTGTCAAGAGGAAAAATAACTCTTTGGGGAAGATACCATTTTAGAATTATATTTACTGTCAAAAAAAAAATCCAAGTGCGATCCAGTAGTTTGGAAAATGTTCTTAAACTAGAGTCTATAAAGCCATTTTCTTTGCATAGACTGAAATTGAGACTCGCTAAAATTTGAACATTTCTTTTGACACAGATTTTTAAAAGTAATCGCCAGGAAAACTTCTTCAAATCGGCTTTCTCAACAAATTGAAAATCAGTAGTTTTCGCCTAACAAGTACTGACTCCACATAATAAAAAGATTAAAACGTTTCATTTTCTTTTATCCTTTTCTCAGTTGAAGTGAGTAACCCACACGTGTATGGGATTACAAGGAATAACAGTCCAGCCCTGTTCATATAATAGTATATAGTCAGGCAATATGGCATAACGTGTTCTAAACATGAAGTCTCCATTGAAAGTAAATTAAATAGCACCAACTTCAAATCATATTTAGGAAGGCATTCTCACCTTTCCCTCCGGCTAAGCTTCTGTTGTATCCAACGGGACTGAAGTATTCAAAGACGAAAACAGCTATGGCGGAGACAATGAGCAACATGACGAACATCATCACCCAGACGGAGGCGCTGAATGGTTCTGCAGGTAAACAGGCCAGAGGAATGGAAATGTGGTCAGTCAGCGCATCCCCACACGCAGGGCCAGCAGAAGCCCAGAGATCCATCTGCAGGCTCACTGAGAAACTTTCTCCAATGTGAATCTGATCATTCAGAAAAGCTAGTCACTGTGTATTCATAGATCTAAGCCATTCTTTATGCTACAAAAATATTTGGGGTATTTCACTAGACTGCATACAAGAGGATTAAAATAGAGATGAGCATGTGACATTTTACAAAGCAGGTCAAGGATGACGAAAACAAAATGGAATAGTAAGATCAAAGGAGAAAGAGGGATTGCAAACTAAGAGGCCATGGGGTCCTTATATAATTATAGAGTCATCCAGGGGACCAAAGCTGGGCAGAAACAAGACTAGACTCCAATAATTAATCCTAAGGCCGCTGCCAATCAGCTGGTTTCCTTCTTATTTTTACGGGCTGGAGGGATGATGTACAGGGAATTCCAGAAGTAAAGGGAGAATCACAACCTATTAGAAAACGATCATAAAGTCATGGAGTTGACAGGAATACTGGAAGGTCATCGCCTGTCGCCACTAATATCACACATTAACCACTTCACCTTCTGCTCCAGAGAGGGGAGATCTCTACAATTTAAAAACCTTGTAGACGTTGGTAACAGGCTTAAATGTAGTTGAAAAGTCATTTGAGGATATTACATTCACATGATAACTCAATGAAAAAGCATCACTTTAAGAGTCGAGGCGATGAAGTAGTGATGAATAGATGGTAATTTCCCCTAAAAGTAGTTTTCATCAGTTCATAGTCCTGTGGATGTCTCAGAAGAGCAGGCTAAACCACGAGGTTCTAAATCTTAGAACATTATAGAAAGGTAAGAGATATTATGTAAAATACATTAACAGTTCTATTCAATCTGATGCAGAATGAGCTGAATGGGGCCATTTCATTCACATGACATAGATGTGCTAGAAAATCAAGATACTAAAATTTAAAAAATGAATATATCTTCAACCGAATGCATCACGGGGAAGAAACTGCCCTTGGACACAATGAACTTATAATCCTTTCACCATAGGCAAACGTTTTTTGAGGGTAAAACATAGGAAGCTTAATAATACCTCCTGAGTAGCAGACATTGTAGTACTTTAAAATTGTTTTTCTGATGACGCCGGTCATAATCATCAAGGACTAGGCTGGTGGCAGGCCACCTTCTTATTAAAGTCTGTGACTACCAACACATCCAGAGATCATCATAAATTCCGGTTTAATGAGCTTCCTGAGTAACAAGAAACTAATATGTCTGAAGCCTTAACTATATAGGATAATTTAAAAACTGGAAGAGATGCTTTGCAATGCAGTTTCAATAGTAAAAATATGTTAAAAAGCAACAGGTTAAAAAACAATACAATTTACCTGACTTAAACAACACAAGGCAAGTTCAAAGACATCAGTGAGACGGCAACTGAAATTTATCTTAGTTAAATTTAGCTTGGGGAATAAGCAAGGTGATTTCCCTGAAACCACAGCAATTTGGTAATGAGGTACACCCAAAAAGGAGGAGAAAGAAATGAATAATTAGATTAAAAAGTACTTACTATTGGGGAATAAAGATGTTAAAGTAATTCTCCAAGTTGGGTGTTCTGATGGCACAGTGTATCTTGTCAGAGAGGCATCATTGTGATGGGTAAATGCACATAAATATGTAAAGCATTTAGTGGAGTGTGTTGCACATTGTATATACACACAAAAAATTAAATGGACTAGCTGTTTGATTGCATGGTAAAAGCCAGGATTGCGGAGAGGGTGTGTGTGTGTGTGTGTGTGTGTGTGTGTGTGTGTGTGTGTGTGTGTGTGTGTGTGTGTGTGTGTGTTGTCCAGGGTCCTGAAAAAGGCTTCCTGGTTTAAAACATGCACATTTATTAATCTGATTTCTCTGGAGGTGGTGAATGTTATTTTAAAAAATATTAGGGAAAACCTGACTGAATTCTTCTATTCACATATCAAGATCTATAAACCTGCAGTGGGCTTCACTTGGCAGTTGATGCAACTTAGTAGTGATACTAACTGGTCAGAAAATTAGGAGGAAGTGGATCAAGGAACTGATCCCAGATGTTTTTCCACTTGGAAGTGACAACATCCGTTCCTTGACTTGTAAGCATGGCACAGAGATAAAAGGATCTGCTATAGTATTTTGGTTTTAATAAATTAGGTGCTTATGAGTGCCCTGAAAGATTGCTATTCTCAGACACCACACACACACACACACACACACACGCACACACACACACACACACACACACACACACACACACACACACACACATATCCCACAGTGAAGAAAAGTGTCAGAACAACAGTGAAGTACTGTTTATCCTATGTAAGGAGTGACCGAGGGATATTTTTGAACAGCTCTGGATTACAACTTCTACTGGCTTAAAACAATTAAACATTTGTCCATGAAGGAACTTCAATCTAGGAGACTCCAGGTCAGCATTTCAAAGAATCCAAACTGCTTGGAAAGTCTTAGAATTAACTGAATGGAAATACTGCAAGCGACATCATCTCTGTCCCTGAAGAGTCACTGGTTACATTTTTACATGAAAGCTCAGAGGCATTACCTGCAAGTGCTTCCGATGTGAGTTAATGGAGTTTGCGGAGGAGGGAATAAGAATAATGAAGGGCAGTGCAATCGGATTGTGAATGTTTTGGCTCTTCCAGATGACTGAGCCAGTGAATGGGGCATGGAGCTTAGCACGGCTCATTATGACTTTCAAAACCTGCAGATAATGACCACAAATAAGGGGGTGCACAATCAAATAGGGATGTAATTTAGTGACTCAGAAAAATATTAAGCCTACTGTGTAAAAACAGCTTTGAAAATAGTTTCCTCTGTCTACAATTTGTTTTATTTTTAAAGATACAGTAGGAAGAGTGGGGGGTGGAAGGGGGAAAGGAGATTCGGTTAAACGTAGCAAAAATACTTGGCTTTTTATGGAAATGTTCTACTAATGCAGGTAAGAAAAGTTGAGGCCAGAATATACCAACGACCCATTTTTATGAGACAAGCCAACTGAAATTATTTTTTCTCTGAGAGGAAAAATGTTATCTTTACGACACTAAAGACAATGTGTGAAAAGAAACAGATCTCTTTCCATTTTTCCCATGAATGCACTCCTCCAACCCCAAACTCCAGTGCCAAAGATCTGTTAAAGGGTCTGATAGGGAATGGGGGAAAAAAATGATTCAGGAATGACTAATGACTGAGAGCCTACCTAATAATTATTAAGATTCTGCATGTGTCATCCATATGTGTTGTCAGTTGCATTTTTCATGGTATAGCACAATGCACTTAAAATGCAGTAGCAATCCCTCATTAAGATATGGGTATTGTTATTTGCAACAACATGGATGGAGCTAGAGGGTATTATGCTCAGTGAAATAAGCCAAGCCGAAAAAGACAAGTATCAAATGATTTCACTCATATGTGGAGCATAAGAACAAAGAAAAAATCTGAAGGAACAAAACAGCAGCAGACTCACAGAACCCAAGAATGGACTAATAGTTACCAAAGGGAAAGGAACTGGGGAAGATGGGTGGGAAGGGAGGGATAAGGGGGAAAAACGGGCATTAAGATTAGCAGATATAATGTTGGGGGGGGCACGGGGAGGGCTGTCCAACTCAGAGAAGACAAGTAGTGATTCTATAGCATCTCACTACACTGATGGACAGTGACTGTAATGGGGTTGGTGGGGGGGACCTGATGAAGGGGGTAGTTTAATAACCATAATATTGCACATGTAATTGTAGATTAATGATACCAAAATAAATTATAAAAAAATATATGGGTATTGTTATCCATATCAGACAAAGGCAAAAAGGGAGCATAATGAGAAATGTATTCATCAAGGTCCACATGACTCCAAGGAAGGTTACAAAAATTGAAGCATCGGATGCAAAATCAAATCCAGTGAGTGGTAAGGATTTCCACAGCTTACATGGGTCATCAGAAATGAAAACAGTAGATCCATATGTCTCTGTGAGTAATGCAGTATCCACAATCCTGTTAGTCAACATCTCACTCAAGGAAAGGAAGCATAAAGTTTCACTGGATGCTAGCTTTCCATATCAGTAAAGACATTGGAAGATTAAGTCTATGGGCTTGACATTGTGTCCACAAATGGGTTCTGGTCTGCAGTTTAAGCTCTCTAGAAGACAAAAGTGGGGTTTTTTTGTCTCTGAAAAATGCAAGAAATTTAAGTGACCTTCATCTTTTTTCCCTCTCTTATGTAGTTTTCTACTAAGGGACAATGCTTATCTTAACCTTCCCAAATTTGGGACAAACCCACTGATGTGGGAGTATCAAGGGGAAGCTCATCTGAATTCCATGGTCTTCAGGAGAGTCACTATTGAAAACTGCTAATGATCACCAAGCACTTAGCACAACACTTTCCTTTAAAGAAAAAATAAATAATGCCTGGCTATGTTCCGTGCACTTTTGACTACCCTGGCCAGACTACCTAATGCGGACATATGTACAGTGCTAAAGAAAATCAAATGATGAAAAATCCTGATCTAGTTGATTTAAAAAAAAAAGAAAAAAGCTTTACGTGCAAGCATAAATTTATGAAATAGTTAAAAGGAGATGAAAAAGAACATCTTCCTTTACAAACCATTCAGCTTAAAGGACTGTCCCATTTAAAATACGGTTCCATTCATCTTAAATCAGTGTATACTCCTCTGACTACTTCTATTTTATCAGAGTACTGGCATAAATCACTGGGCAGCCATCACCATTTTCACACTTACAGCCAGTAAACAAATGACTTTCATCCTAGTGAGGGAGGGAGAAAGGATATGTGGATGCCAAATAAAGGTTTATGAGCTGACTTAAATTAACTATGGACAGACAGTTTTATTTTCAAATGTTTTCAAGGCTCTGAGAAATATATCTACTAATCTACATTCTACACAATCAAGACACGTATCTGAAGATGTGATTGTATTTTCAGCAGGAATTTCCAAGGGAAAGACAAATGAAAGATGTCAACGGGGGAAAAATGAATGGGGATACTTCAAACGCAACATGCTTTGGAAGCATGTGTTCAGTGGAACCGAACAAGGTCCTATTGGGTTCCATCCTTTGAGCAAATGTGACGATATACCTGTAATTTCCTCATAGGGGAGCAATAGTGACTAGGAAGTTCCCATACCTAGAAAAGCAGAAGGTGAAACGGTTCCATTGCTCCTTGACACCATGACACTGATACCCGTCTCCACGAAGGGCACAGAGAAGTCCACCACTTCCGAACGTTCCTCGTTGATGGTGAGCGAGCCGACTGCCATGACCGCCCGGTGATAGACCACCTGGAAGCAGGGCGAGAGGAGAGCAGTGTCTTTCCCGGTCCTTCCCACCAGCCCCAGGCCGTCACGCCCTGGGTCAGGATGAGAGCCCGTGGGATGAAAAGCCAGCTTACTTCACCAATCATTCCATTCCACACGTTGTTCACTTTTTTGCCATGCTTCCCATTAGTCACCAGGTAAAGGTCATAGGTAAACTTCACGGTCCTGGAAAGTTTCTTTAGGATATCGATGCAGAATCCTTTGCAGCATTTTTTGACATTCATTCCCTCATTGGTCGAATTGCTATAGAGAAAATCCCAAGACCATAGAATATTAGGACTGGAAAATTGGTCCACAATCATTAACTACACTTTTACTATTTTTCCTATGGGAATTGGAGGCTCCCCATGAGGAAGTGGCTTTTCCGAGGACGTGCAGTGAGCTTATGACAGCAAAAGTAGAAAATGTTCTTAATTACGGCAGTAATCATGAAAATGGCTCACATTTATTGAGTAATTACTATTGCCATGTACTGGGCTGAATGCTTTATGCTAATTGTTGGGTTAATCGCCATGACATTTCTCTTAATTAGGTAGCACCCGCATCCGCATGATGCAGATGGATTACCACCTCTTATTTTTAAAAGTCTGTAACATATACAACCTCTTTCAGGTAGTCACATGACCTAAACTGAGTTATAAAGACTTAATGGAAAATGATAGAGAGGAGGATGTGAAACTCTCGGGTGAAGAAGGAGGGTTTTGCTTTATCCTGTCACTGAAGATACAAGTTTGCAACCAAAGGTTAGAAGTAAGGGAGCCTTACTTAGGTAAGATACTTACCTTACTCCCTGGTTAAGAATCAGGAGACCTGGGGTCTCCACCGTGCCTGTGTCCATGGACTTAATGTCTCTGGATCGACCCATCACATGATGGTTTATTCATAACATTTTCCCTTCTAACTACGTGGCAGGACGTGTGAAAAGTGACACTATTAAATAGCAATGTCCTTGATCAGGAAAAAGCCCTATTAAAATACAGAGGGTATTGCTGTCTTTAAAGCTATCATAATCTGCCAAACAACATTTGTTGCTTTGTACCAGTCACCCTGACCTGACCAAGTCGTGCTTTAAGGATACCCACAAACATCAGAGACACCTTTTAAAAAGGAAGGAAACAGGGTCTTCCTAACTGATATCTACTAAGTAGACAACTCATGCAGGAAGATGAAGACCTCTGTGGTCAATACACTTAATATAACCTTGCAACGGAGCATTCCATTCATTCAACTCTCTGTCTTTGACTCAAGCATATCATGAAGTATATGCTCTGTTTGAATATCCCATTGTTGGCACATCCACACGTCACACTGTTACCTACGTACTAAAATGATCTTTATGGAAATCCAACATCATGGTAGGAAAACACTTAATTTCCATATCATATGGAAAAAGTAGGTTACATAGTGATACATATAGAATAGTCATAGTTATATCAAAAACAGATGAGCTTATGAAATATCTGGATGGAAAAACAATGATATATGAGGCATAGCTATTTTTGAACAGGGAGAAGTGTTTTTGCTTTTCCTTATTTTTGTTTTTTTTCCTCCCAAATTATCTGCAGTGAGTATATGTCACATATCTAATTAGAGGCACACATACATCAAGCCCCACTATATCTATATCCATATCCATGAATATGGATAGGTTTGATAATATAACTTTGAGCGATGGAAACCAGTTGCAGAATGATGCCTTTTTTTTCAATACTTTTCTTTTCTCAGGACCACAGATCACCCGTCCTGAACTGTTATCTTCACCACTGCCTCCCACCCCAATCCCGCCCCTGACCTCTGCTCAAGCACCTTGCTTCTGTCAGCCAGGACCCCATGCCACCAAGGGGATGCACTCCCTGGCCTCCAAGCTGGATGACCTGCTCTGACCTCAGCTGGGGGCTGAGGGAGGCCACTCTGCATATACTTACAAATGAGGACTGAGGGAATCAACTCTGTAGTGTGAAAGGAACAGCTACCTTCCCTATCCCCACCAGCTTCCCAGAGTGGACGGGATTAGACTGCCATAAACACGATAGAAATGTGTCCTCAGTGCATTAAACTAATGCCATGTCCAGTAGGATTTCCTTCTTGGATTCAGAGTCGCAGGCATACGGTGATGTTCTTTGACCTCCCTGCGAACTTCACCCAGTTTAGGAGTTGATTATCCCCTGACATCTCACAATACTAGGTCTATTTCCAGATACACATGGTCATTTTTGACGCATTTTAACCCAACAGTCACCCACGGGGAAACTACTCCTTGTAAGACATGGAACTTGGGGTTCTAGGGAAACAGGATGAAACAGACACATGCAACAGATGCAACAGACCAATTTGTCACGGGGATTCTGGAAACAGACCCTCTGGTAATTGGGAACTTTCGTTGTTTCCTATCACAACCCTTGTGTGTGTGCAGAGAGAGGGTGACTTAACTACACAGACACCTGAGCAATGGTGCCATGTGATCTCTCAGAGCTCTCTACCATCACCCCAAGAACAGGGCAACTCATGAAAAAAATATGGGGAAAGGGGGCCAATAAATCATCTAGTTCTCTGGCTCTGCGGTTTCCCAGTGTGGCTGTGGACGGGAGCATGGCCATGCAATCAGACACAGCTGCTTTCAGATCGTGGGTCTGCTCCTGACACCCCTGAGACCTCAGACAAGTCTCTTCACTCACAGGTTTGCCCATTTGTAAATTGAGAAGGTTGATACCTTGCAGAATTTTATCTTTGGGAAGATAAAGTACCTACAGCATCTCTCCCATAGCACTTAAAATGCATTTTCTTTCTTCTCATCAACAATTTGACATTTGGGGAGACTGACAATATAGCCATGTCTTCCTGCATATCAAGCCAGATAATTTTTCCCTTCTTTTCCTTCATACCTTAACACCCAACTAACAGGTAAGAAGCAAAGTCTGATTTCTCAGTTCATTTCCTATTACCTGTGCTTTTGGCAGACTGATGTGTGCCCTCAGGACCCCACCAGTTACCGGAAAATGAGAGACAAAGGGTTTTCTCTGGAAGAAAATCACCAAGAAAACAAACATATAATCAAGTTACCTAACAGGAATCCTTTTTTTAGAACCAATCAGATTTCCTCAAAGATGTTGCCTTTGGGAAATACAACTGATCTAATTTGTGTTAATGTTGGGATTAATGGATCCCAGTCATTTTCTATTGCTTTCAGGTAAATCAAGACTTCAGTTTCACCTAGAAGCACAGGGGGCCTCTCATGTCACCAACTGGGGAAAAGAAAGCTGCAAGCTTTCCACCACTTCCCACAGGAACCAAAAAAGTGAATTTGAACCTGTTGATCTGTGTATAGTCTTCAGGAGAAAAGCCAATTCTTTTAAAGGGAGTAATTTATTTGGGGGTTCATTATTCCATACAAATATGACTCCAGACTTTGTGATCTATTGTTTCCAGCTCCAAGGTTTCTGATGTTACAGATTTTAAACTCTTATTATGGATTATGAAGTACAAGAAGCCCTACCTCATTGGCCCTGCTAGAACAGAGAAGGCACTGTTATCATAAAGGAGGTGGCCTACCGGGGTTGTATTCTTTGCTATGTGCCAGCCACTCTGCTTTCTTCATCTGACCGAGTTCTGCTGGAGGAACACCTACTCAAACCTAAACCTCCTTTGGCAACTTCCTCACATTCCCTTTCCCCCTTCCACCCGGCTCATGACCCTCTAGTGCTACCCTAGGCTTCCTTCCGTTCCCCAACTCAGTCCCTTTCCTCCCGTGGGCCCTGTGCACCTGCTGTTCCCTCTACCTGAAGGCTTTTCCCCAAATCTTCCCATGCCTGGCCCCTTCTCATCTCCTCTATGTCTTCTTAAATCTCACCTGTGTGAGCTCAAGGAGTCCCGCAGACAAGTTACTCTTATCACACCACCTTATTTATGTCCTTTACAAAGCTCACTCTGTTGTGCAGCTGCCTGGGCCCATTTTTGGTTGTTTTTTTTTTCCCTGAGCGTGTTCCATAACCACAGGAGCCTGGTCTTTTGCCTTCCCTGTTCATTGCCGTATCCCCGGTGCCCGGCACTGTGCCTAACACATAAACTGTGCTTAATGAGTACTGATTTACTGATTAATCTAGTCAAAATTTCAACTCTAAAGAAGTTGATGACTGATAGGGGGAGAAAAAGAAAACTTTCTCCAAACCAAAACAGCCCTTCATAATACATTTAGCAATAATATATATTTTTTTAAATTGTCTTTATCCCAAGCTCGGAGCTCTAGGGATTTGCATCTTGTATAATAACAACTTGGGTTGGAATTTGGAATGGGGGAGGGAAAGCACCCATTCACTCACCCGCTCAGTCATTACCAACATTGGTGTGGCATGTTCTGTGCCTGCCCCTGGGGATCCGAAGATGAATGAACCACATTCCCTATATTTAGGCAGCTCATATTCCAGGGAGAAAGACAGATAAGTTATAAGCCATAAAAACAGGTGGTGAAGTAAGAGATAGAGTGTTATGGGTTCAAAGTGTTCCCCTCAAGTTTTGTATGTCGAAACCCTAATTCCCAGTGTGACGGTGTCAGGAGGCAGGGCCTTTGGGAGGTCAGGAGGGTAGGGCCTCGTGAATGGGATAAGTGCTTCTGTAAGAATAGACAGGACAGCTTGCTTCTACTCCTGCTCTCCGCCATGTAAGGATACAATGGGAAGCAGGCCCCCTGCAAACTGGGCAGCCCTCATCAGACACCATATTTGCCTGCACCTTGATCATGGACTGCCCAGACTCCAGAGCTATGAGAAATAAATGCCTGCTGTTGAAGTTGCCCAGTCTGTGGTAATTTGCTACAGCGGCCTGGACAGCCTAAGATGTAGAGACATCCCCAGGGTTCTGTGGAAGTACAGAGAACTAACCCAACTTGGGGAGGGAGTGGTTAAAACTTCAAGGACAAGGGAAAATTATCTAGGTGAGAGGAGGTGATCAGACAATACTCAGAAACAAAGTCAATTTCCTCTTAATGGAAGCCTTTTCCTTTGGTGAATCCCCACAAGGGTGGTATTTTTGTTTGTGTTTGCATTAGCAAAGGGTATAATCAGGGCCTCAGGCTTAGTCATGAAGTTTTATGCTTCGCCAAAGGTTTACAGATAAGGGAAAACCCTCACCAGAAGCTCTGATAGAAAATGTCAGTTCTTTCTTCAATTATAATAGAAGAGGAAATGACACAGAGGCACTTCTTGCTGGGTGTCCCTGAGCTAGGAAACCACCAGCAGGTAAGGGCCACCCTGATCCCATCAGGAAGTCAGATGTAGGGTCTATGTTCACTCCAAATGGAGAGAAGTTTTATTTGAAAATTTTGGATTTGGGTTATATCAAAGTGAGGCAGGGAAGGTGCACGGTTGGGGGAGGAGTGGCTAGAAACATAAAACAGAAATAATTATTGAAAGAGGCTGGAGGGGAGAGTTGACTCAGCACGATGGTTGAGAACTCGGTGGCGGAGTCAGATGGACCAGTGTGAGAGTCCTGCCTTTTCCATTTACTAGCTGAACGGCTTTGAACAAATTTTTAAATCTTCCCGTTAAACTCAGTTTCACCATACTGAAAATGCGTAAAACCTCCTACGTCACAGAGCTGTGGGTGGGGCTTAATGAATGCAAACTATTTGAAATAGTTCCAGGTATTTATTTAAGTCTAAAAAAAAATCTGTTATTTTATTATACCAATTATAATGAGTCTATTTTGTATTAAATTTTGCTGTATTACAGATACAGTGGTATCAACGATACAGGCTGTATTTTAAAGGATTCGGCACATTGCACCTACAGCCTCCCTGGACTCACTTGATTTTGACGAACTTCCGACATGGCACGGTGTTCCTCACGCACGTCTCGGTCAATGGGTCTATGTCCTCCACGATGACAAAGGGGGCCTCCTCCAGGGTGACGATGCTCAGATGGTTGTCATCCGGCTCACAGTCCGAAAAGGACTTGTATCTTGGCCACACAGCATGTCTCAGGCTCAGGGTCTGGTTCTCCCACTTGCCCACCTGCATCATAAAGACAAGGACACCCCTGAGCTCTCCTGTACCACTGACTTCTAGAAAGGCAAGTCCTTCCCGATGGGAGGCACGGGAGAAGAGCCCTACTCATCTCAAGGGGCTCTTCGGCAACATGCTTCAACATACACATCTCTTTATGTGCTAAGAAAAATGGAGACAGAGGAAAAGCA
Source organism: Smutsia gigantea (assembly GCA_032199065.1). Lineage (NCBI taxonomy): Eukaryota > Metazoa > Chordata > Mammalia > Pholidota > Manidae > Smutsia > Smutsia gigantea. Next base: position 138,858 of record JAVSCE010014078.1, on the reverse strand, counting down.
GACGATTGTGCTGCCCTGTGCCCTGGACTCTCCCCGGACTAATTAAATACGGTGGTGGCACCTGAGCAGGTCATTCTAATGTTTTACAAGCTCAGGAGCACTGATGTGAAAATAGCATGGACTGGTAGAATCAGAGAGGTCTGGGTTCGAATCCCCACTCTGCTACTTACTGGCTGTACAACCCTAGGCAAGCACTTAATCCCTACCAGCATCTTGTTTTTCTGTCTATAAATAGGCACAATCCCACTTTCTTTGTAAGGACGGTGGGGAAGTTAGGGCACTTTGAGAGAAGCATACAGCACAGTGCCTGGCACAAACACGAGACTCCCTACTTCTTCTTTTACGCATAGAAGAGGGACAATGAGAAGGATGAAGCTTTTAAAGGTGCTAAGAAGACAAAGAGGAAAGGGCAGAGGAAGAGGGTGTCAAAGAGCAGAAAGGAGGGAGGGTTGGCAGGAGAGAACACGAGGGAATGGAGCAGGTCAGGAAATTAGAAGCTTCATTTCAGGCTCAGATATGGTTCTATTTACGCTGCAAATTAAGGTGAACGTTTATTAATCCAGCACAGAGTGGAGACTTTCCCTGCTTAGCGTACATCAGGACCTGTCAAAACAGAACCGATAGCATTCCCTCAGAGCAGCAGCCGGCATCTTGGTGAAATCAAATTGAAGGCTGTACGTTTTGAACCTTAATTTTATTTGACAGTTTATTGGCACCACTCACATCCGCCCTGGGAGAAAGCTGCCCCCAGCATGCACCTGCTCCTCCCTCCTCCTGCTCCCACACGCAACTGTTTGACACCTCAGGTCAGTGCTTTATTTGTAATACCAACCTCAGGAAACACCTCATCTGGAAAGCTAAGTGCCTAGTCCAGGCTTGTCTGTGTTGACGTGACCCACTCACCTCTCCTCCTATAATGGAAGTGTCACCAGAAATGAATCTCAGGCCCTTAAAGAGAGTTCAGAAATACTGGACACCAGGAGAAGGGACAGGGTCTGGGGAGAGAAGGTAATCGGTGCTCTCTGAGATTACCTCATTGTTTGGACTGGAGAATTTTTGCTGCTTCTAGAGAAACTTCTGCTTGTGGCCAATTACAAAACTGTCCAGCTTCGCTGACACATTTCCTTTTAAGATAGGAAGGGCGATAAAATAATTTGCTCAAACAAACACGTTCATCTACCCTTGCTTTGATGGGTAACGCAGACTGGGGGGAAAGTGGAGCCCAACACATTCTTCATTCATTCAAAACAGATTTATTGAACACCAACTATGTCCTGGCACTAGCCTGGGAACAATGATGACAAAAACAGAACGATTCTTGCCTTTGACTATCAGGTGGCTGCGGGACAAAGACAAGACCAATGATAATAAGTGTGCAAAAAGAAAAAGAAATAGCCTAGCTTTCCTTCTGTGACATGTTATACCAACCCCTCTCCTTTCCATTTCTCTTGGAAAATGCAAACATAACCTTCAAGAGGGGCTAGGTAGTTCCGTGGGTAAGAGAATGGCTTTTGGAGTCAAACGGAAGTAAGAGGGCTGATTCTGGCTTCACCCATTAGCTGAGTAGCCTTGGGAGAGTCACTTAGCTTTTCTGAGATTCACTTTCTCTACCGGGAAAACGCAGATAGCAACAAACAGGATATGCATTTCAGGATGGTAATGAGATCTGAATGAGTCAAAAATGTACTTGAAGCATTGAGCACAGAACTTAACATGTTAACACACATGGCAGCTGCTATTTTATTATTGCTGTAGTTAGCATTTAAAACATAGCTCAAATATCACCTAATCTGAAAGGGCATTCCTGCCTTGCCTAGCAATACAGGATTTTGCCCCTATCTCCACCACAGCCTTTTGATGCCATAACAATGTCACTTCTGAGCACTTCTGTGCAGTCAGGAAACAGCACCACTTAGTTTAATCCCCACACGTCCCCCACGGTAAGGATAATTTATTATCCCAACCTCACAGTTCAGGGAACTGAAGCACAGAGAGCTTATATAACCCATGCGACCTCACACAGCTAGTCCGGGTGGAATCAGAGGTATACCATCAGGCTGTCTGAATCCAAAGGGTCTTTCCCACAAGATACACAGAGCTTCTATTAGTTGATTTATGGTAATCATGTTATAGCTCCAAGAACCTTCTTTCCTTGCAGAGACAGCACCTGAAGTCCCAAGATAACATAAATCAAGGCAGAGACCATTCAGCGGGCAGAATCCTTGGTGATGTCATTCACCACATCACACACCCCACCCCATGGCACTCAGGCAGAAGCTGCTGCCAAAGGCTGACTTACGAAGAGAGAGGCTGCAAAGCTTGAGGAGCCCCAGAGTGTAATGACTTTCTTTATAAATGTTTAAATTCCTTTCAACCTTCCTAACATGTCCAGGAAGTACCCGTGGGCTGGCCAAGGAGGGTGGGAAAACTTGGTCAGGAGCTGAAGATGCTGTAGGAACATTGTCCTAGAGCCTGAGAGCCCCTGCTTTCTTCTCTGAGTCTGAGAGAGTCCTCTGATGGGCATAATTGAAAAGACATATGGATGTATGTCCAGACGTAACCTGCCAGCCGGTAGAAACTCTCTGCCCCATCAATTCATTTTTTTCTTCTTTTTTATTATGGAAAATTTTGAATTCATACAAAAGTAGAACAGTGGATCTCCCTAGTCCCATTGTCAAGCTTCAATAATTACTAACTACTGGCCAATCTTTTTTCATTTATACTCCCACCCACTTCCCCCATATTATGTTGACAGACAACCCAGGAATCCTAACATCTCATTCTTAGCCCTTAATTTCATTCAAATATCTAATCTCCATTTGCTTAACAATATTATACCTCAGCAACCTATGTGCTTATGTAATTTCTCCCACTAGATCACGATTCTCCAGTCTCTTCTCCCTCACATGATACAGAGAGGAGGGGTTCCGAATCATCAGTGCTGTGGACTTAGGGGTCAGATGGACTGACAGGCTCAAATCCGCCAATGCTCTCCACGGTGTGACCTGGTGCCGGTCGCACAGTCGTTCCGAACTTCAACCACAAAGGAAAGGATCTCCACTTCATATGTGGTTTTGAGGGTTATAAGTGAAAAATAATGATGGGAAACATCTCTGAAATCACATTCCCTAGCAGGCCAAGTTCTCCATATGACATAAGACTGTCCTTAATTCAACATTCATTAAACCTCTCTTTGGGAAAATGGTAAGGTTTTGCAGCCGAAGTGCTGGTTGAGAAAGTGAAGACCTGAGTTCCCGTTGTGGCATGTCCTTGACCTTTGATCTCACTGTGTGGGTCTCAGGGTCCTCACCTGTAAGCGATGAGGAGGGTGGGTTTAGATTGGATGATCTCTAAGGTCTTTCAGGTTTAAGGTTGTGCGCAAAGTACTGGGTAAGCTGCCATCCAAACTTGCTCCTGACTTGGACTGGGGCAACAAATAGATAATTAGAGAGGAGCAAATGAAGGTAGCACCCTTCAGAGCCGATGTTTAATGCTGGAGAGCAGCCATATGTCAGGGCAGCTTTGTAGCTTCAAAGAATGGCTAGGTCAGTGAAATGACATGCCTGTCTCTGAGGAAGACGGGATGGTTCTGAGAACCAAGCCAAAAGGTCAAGAAGAGTGAAGTCCATAGTGCTTTCTTGGTTAGGAGTTTTCCAAGCTGCACAAAAGCCAGTGATACCCAAATTGGAGGCCTCCCACAAAGCTGACTCTTCCTCATTCTGTAGTGAGGGGCCTGAGTTCAAATCCTGACTTGGCCAAGCCCCAGCTGTGGTCACTTGGACAATGATGACAAAGTATTTAACACTATGTTTCCAGGAACAGAGACAGGAGTTTTTCATGCATTATCTGACTCAATTGCCAAAGCAAGTCTAGGAGGCAGGGACCTGTGATTTTCTTCCTTGCATGGCAACTGAGGCTCGAAGAGACTAAGTCTCTTGCTCAGGACACATCATAAAGGTCAAAGCAGGAATTTAAGCTTGGTTGGTGAAAGACCTGGTGAACGGCTTAATCACTGCCTTCCTCTTTGAAATCTGGTTTCTTCCTATTTTCAAGGGAAAGAACAGAGCCCACCTTACCCAGTTGCTGTGTAAGGATTACATGAGATGATAAAAATAAGTGTTTCTGTTTCCACTATTCTGGGAGCTTTAAACATTAACTCATATCATTCTAAAACTAGACCCATGAATAAGATACTATTATTATCTCCATTTCATAGATGAGGACCCTGTCAGCACAGAGTTTGAGTAACTTGTTCAGATCACATGGCTTGAGAGTGGCAGGGTCAGGATCTGATCCCAGGACTCATTTTTAAATCATTGGGAAAATGCAACTCAAGGTTTTTGCTGGAGGAAACAAAGAAGAACTTTGTAGTACAGAAACCTGACAAACATTACCTCAGCCGGAACCAAGGTCAATGTCAACAGGGACAAGTCATTCTGCCCATCGGTTCTCGTGATACATGCAACGACAGGGGTGCTCTGCCTGTGCGACCTTCCTCCCAAAACACTAACCTCAGTGGTCATCAGAAAAATCCCAATCTAGGGACACCTTAGAAAATATCTGACCAGTATTCCTCAAAACTGTCAAGGTCAAGGTCATCAAAACACAAGGAAAGTCCGCGAAACTGTCATAGCCCGGAGCAGCCTAACTGCTGATTTATGATCGAATGCCATGTGATATCCCGGGTGAGGTAGCAGGAAGGAACAGAAAAAGGACACAAGATCAGAACTCAGGGAATCTGAATAAAGCATGGGCGTTAGTTCAAAAAAATGTATCAATATTGACTCATTAGTTGTGACACACACATCACACTAATGTCAGATATTAATAATAATTGGAGAAACTGAGCGTGAGGTATATGGGAACTCGTTGTGCTACCTTTGCAATTCTTTTTGTAAATCTAAAACTCTTCTAAAATAAAAGGTTACTTAAGCTTTATCCTGAAAAAAATTTTTTTTCTGAACTCAGAAGAGGGAACTTTTTTTTCAAAATAACAGATATATCTTCAGAGACAGAGTAACACAGCTGCCAAGAGTGTGAACTCTGAAGCCAGCCACCCTGGCTTCAAATTCCAGCTGTGCCTCTTGGATATACAGTTAATGTCTCTCTGCCTCAATATCATCATCTGAAAAATGGATGCTGATAGAGTATAACTCACAGGATTGCTGACAGGACTAAATTAGTTACTATGTATAAAGCACATAGAGGGGTGCCAAGCACAGGGAAGATGTTATATGTTGTTATTCTGTTTGGCTTAAATTAAAAAAAAAGTTTTAAAGGAGAATTCATAATATTTCATGTTTTTAACTCCCTAAAAGCATTTCTTGATACTAACTTTAGTTTGGTATGGGCACAGTTTCTTTTCCCCCATATCAAGGATTTTGGCCATAAATCATGATTTTCCCCCACATTTGCCCCAGGGTTCTATAATAATAGCCTTAAGTTGATTTTGCATGCCCATCGTCCATTTCCCGTTTTTTCAGTTACAGCACACTGATTTTCCTTCATAGAGATCTCTGCCTCCCATTTCAAGAAAAGGCATGTGCCCCTTATTTGGCAATTCAGTACATGTAGTTCCCTGAGCCACAGTGATTGGCTCAGGAATGTGCATGTGACCTAAACTGAGCCAATGAGGGTTTTCTCTGAGACTTTTTCTGAGATGATTGGGACACGGTGGTCACAACAGAAGAACCTATCAAAAAACCAACGTACAACTAAGAAATAGAGAGAAGAGAGCAATAAAATCATGATGGCCTTGCTGGAGCTCTTATAACAACAAAGGCTGACATTCACTGGGCACTTTTTATGTATGAACACCATGCTTAGTTAGCACTATTTTAATTCTTATAAACACTCTATACAGAAGAAATAGGTGTGGGCAGATGACTTTTATCACTATCATGAATTTTTTTTTATAATTAGAAACAGTCCCAAAACTCATCCAAATAGGCTTTGTGGGAAGAGGAAAAGAAAGTCTTGGCCTTCAAAATAAACTGAATTTTGGTGATAAATCTTTGTGTGTTTTCAGGAAATATACTGAGGTTTTGAGGACAAAGAAAAGTAATTGACCTCTGATGGAGAGAAGTGATTTTGTTAAAAGAAATAGAAAGAGGGGAAATGAGCTTTATAATGATTTTTTATCTGTTCTTATTAATAAAATTTAAACACAGTGCTTTTAAAAAGCGAATTGCTCTTCAGCTCCTAGAAAGTGTTTTGTGAAAGGGCAGTAGTTACTTATCAAAATGTCCAGCCAGTATTTCCTCAGAGGCAGAGATAAGTTCATCTCTGGAAAATGTCTCTTACAATATTCACTCCTTCGTGTCTGGATAAACTCAAACGTCACAGCGGCTATAAGAGGCTGCTAGAAATTAGGTTAATAGATGTTTTGGGCTCTCCTTTTAAAGAGATAAGAGTGTTTGATCTTACTTGATCTATTCATGAAATGTTTACAAGAGACAATTAAAATTACTTCATGACTGGCCTCCTGGTCCCACAAGTCACCTGCTAAAAATATACATAAGCACCAAAACCACAGATCTACCCCTACACAAATTCTTCCATGACTCATACTGCCTACAGAATCAAATCCAGACCCCCTTTAACTCTCCTTAGTGGACCCTACAATACAGGTACAATCAACTTCACCTCTCTCTTTCTCTCTCTCTCCTATTTCTTTTATCTCTCTCATGCACCCTAAACATACTCTCACACTAAAACATATACATGCACAACTTCAAACACACATATACTTAACACCTATGCATACTCACATATGTATACATGTATTTATCATATACCCACACATCTATACATAAACCTATACCTAAACACACACCTACACACATATATCATACCTACCAGAACACGCAATATACACATATATACACTCACCATGCTCCACATGCACAGCTGCACATGCCTAGTACACACACACACAATTCCAGGGCACAACAATGCATACACTTTTCACTTCTCACCAAACACAACCTGCCTTTGCTGATGCTGTTCCTTCTTCCCAAAATTCCTTTCCTTATCATCTCCACCAACTGAAAGCCTACCTATTCTTTCCAGGTCCAGCCCAAATACCCTTTCTCCCATGGAGCCTACTTCTCCAGCTGGAACACATTTTTACATTTTCTGTGCCTCCGGAACATTCTCTTTTTCCCTTGCATCCTCTCACTTGTTCATTCATGAGCTCAACACACGTGTTTGGGGCTCCATGCTGGGCCAGGCACTGTAGGAGGCCCTGGGGCCACAACTGTGAACAATCCAGGCCTGGTCCCAATCCTCAGGGTTTCCAGGCTGCTTGAGGGGAGGAGTCAAAGCTCAATGGTACTAAGGTGAGCTAACTGCCATGCTGGGGGCACACACAGGATGCTAGCGAAGCAGAGCTCCCTGCTCCGGAATGGAGCCTAAAGATGATTCCAATAGGAAGGGAATTCCAGCCAGGAGCTGGACCAGCAGAGCTGGCCTGCAGCTTGGTAAGGGTTCTGTCTTTATCCTGAGGGCAAAGGAAGTGTGTAGAGGTTTACTGAAGACTCAGTCCAGGGGAGAGATAAAATCAGTCCGATGTATTAGAATGCTTCTTCTTAACACAGTGCAGAGAAAGTGTTTGTGGCTAAAAGATTCTGAGCCCAGGGTGAGGGGTAGGAGGCAGCTGCATTAATCTGGGTGAGCCTGACGCATGGCCACACTGGTGAGGTGGCATGAATTCACAGGACCTCAAAGTGGTCCAATCAATAGGACTTAGACATAGACTGCATGATGGTATGGGGCTGGGAACTGACAGCTCGGTTTGCCTTGAATTCTGGTTCTGCTGAATAGCCAGACCTGTCCAGGCTTCCAAGACCACGTGAACCACAAGTATAGAAGCCTAGTGTAGTGCTCACCCACAAGCCAATTCAATAGATTGGCTGAACTGAACTCGACTCGGGCTGCAACATACCATCAATTTTTACTTAGAATTCAAAGTGAAAAGAGGAGAGTTGCCTGTTTGCTCAACTCCTCTCCTTGGAGACAAGACAACAGGCATTACAAGATTAAACATCAGAGAGGAAATTTATTAAAACCGATAATGGAGGCCAAGTTCACACTGCCTGTGCTCCAGCTGGACTGGCCCCCGGGAGCTCATTGGGTGATTTCACAGCCAAGGGGGGAAACAGGCCTTAAAACAAACACTCTGCATGTGCAAACATCGGGAAACATTTCATTCTGGATAATAAGCAGTGATTTATTCCCAGGCTGGAGAAAATATGAGTAATTAACTCTTCAGGAAGATGAATTTAAGGAGAAAAACAAAGCAGACAGGGGGCCAATTTCTCTCCACCTGAAATACAAAGTCTTCCAGAGGACATGGGATAAATGGCCGCAAAGGAAATTAAAATGATTTAACGTCCATAGTTAGCATAAACAGCATCATCGGTTAGCATCACCCCACATCTCTGCATGCACATCGAATGCACAAGCAAGCTGATAGCGGGCTTGCACACAAGTAGTTTTGGGCCTTTGTTTGCCACCGGGAACCACAAGCAGATCTGATTTTGACTGACCTGGAAATGACAACACGATATCTGATCTGTGACCGCCGACACGTGCTCTATCTGGAGGATTCTGCAACTGAGTCACGTGAGCCTTTTTAAACCAAGACCCAGTCTAAAGTTTGTCCAAGACAGCTGCCGTGCTGAAAACAGGTATCACAGTTGAACCCAGCTCTTTCCTGCATCATATATTCAAACAAACCTCTACAAAAAAAACTGTGGTAAAGCAGGTGTGGGTCAAACCTGCTTTGTTTTCAACGCCATGAGGCCTCAGATAGCTAGTGGCAGAGTGAACCTGAGAATTGCTTTCCAGAAACTGAGGGAACGTGTCCACTTCCCTGGAATGTGCTGTCTTAAATGCAATTACCGGAGGTGGCTGGATCATGAAACTTTAGCATAAATAAGAACCCTTAAGAAGGCAGGCTCCTAGATCTCTGGGGTGTCTGAATCAGTAGGTCTGGGATGGGGCCTGAGAACCTGACTTTTCAACCAGGATCCTAGGTCACTTTGTGCTAGACAGTGTAAGGACCACATTTTGAGAAGCACCTGAATGAATAATGATCATACCTTTGGTTACCAGCAGGATTAAACACAGCGTAAGAAAAAGATAGAAATCTTTCTTCTTGGGTTCCTTATGTAACCAGTGGCAATTGCTAGCAGATCTCAACGAGTTTCATCAGCTATCAGGGCCTTAATTAAATTCCTCTCAGTTGAAATTTCAGAATGGCCTAATTGTTACACAGCTCACATTGGAGCTGCTGGTTTTTTTCTCCCATAATAACTGCTCTCAGGATAATCTAGCTTCTTTATGGATAACACTGTCAAACTGTCTCAGAATCCAGCACAAATCTGGTAATTCATGGACACGTGTTTTGATCATTGTTATTTCCATGAACAACCTGCATTTTTCTTCCCATTCTCCTCTTGAGGTTCAGCCAACAGGAGAAGAGCTCAAGCTTCGTTCCACCTCACATTTAAAAGTGAAAGTCTCTGTAACAATGAGCCACCACTTCCTTGAGAAGTTCATTTATAATCTTCCATCCTCCAGGGATGGACAGACATTCTATTTCTCTGGCTGACTTTTCATTCTTTCTGAGCTCTTAAAAGTGATGTGTCCCTGATAATTAGCTAAACAGTGAATAGTGGGTTTTTTTTTTCTATTTTTTGGTTCCACATTGGAGGGATACAACATTAGAGACTTGAAAAATCAGCAAAACAGAAAAAGGAGCTCTCTCTCATAATTACTCATTGATTTTCTGAACCTGCTCTTGGGAGTCCTTTCATGTATAACTTCTGTATCAGTCCACGGGCTGTAACAATGGTGATTAAATAATGAGCAAATATAATAACCAGCACTTCCTGAGGCACTGTGATTACCCCCGCATTCATTTTCTCATTTCAGCCTGACAACCCTGTTACAGAAAAGGCCATCATGGCCTTCATTTGATCAGTCAGAAACTGGGAGTCTAAGTGACCTGCCCAGGATGAAACAGCCAGTGAGAACATCTGGGATGTGAGCTCAGGCCATCTGACCCCACAGCCTGAGGCCAACTGCTACTCCTCGATATTCCCGAGGCTGCCATCCTATTTGGTTTGGGAAACATTAAGGTAAACAGAAGCTGTTTGCTTTGTGGAGGGAATCTCCCATGGAGCAAATGGAAAAACGCTGTTGCAGAAAGAGTCCTGATGTGAGGGAGCCAGAACACCTGAGTTCACCCTTTCCCCTTTGGAGAGGGTAACGTTTTCTTGCCCTATGAAGTGCAGGAGGAGGGGAGAGAGCAGCCAGAGGTGCTGTCCTGCAGTTTTTGTTCATGTATGCCGGCTTTATTTCCTCAGTTTACCTGTGAATGGATTCTTATAAGGACCTTGAAATCCCCTCTGGAAAAGGTCCCAACAGCAGGGCGGCTGGGAGCCCTTGCAGGCTGGGGGTTGAATTCCGCTGCCGCTGAACACTGACATCCAAAAGGCGATCAGAATAATAGATCAGGGAGAAAGAAATCAACCGCTCAAATGTGAACTGAGTGACAATTAGGTAATTTGGGGATTTCAACCAAGAGGAATGTAATTAAGGCTCTAACAGCTGATTAGACTTTTTTCTTCGCCGCTGTGGTAATCTCGGTCCATTACATAAGGGGCCTTCGAAGGGAGGATTCTATTTTCCCTTTTGTATCATGTAGCTGAGATGCTTACAGCCAAGATGATGACGAGACTCCATTTACATGGCTGCATCTCTTATTTTCAAAACTCAAACATAAACTTGGTTGAACACCTTTAAAGGCTGCCGCCTGGGAGAAGTGAACCAGAACACACGTGGGTTGGCAAAATCAGGAAGAGATGCGGAGGGAAAATGGGACAATCAGAAACTGAAATGGGATGGAGGGGAAGATAAGCACATAATATATGGGATGAGGACTGACCTGAAGTCAGTCGTCTCTGACAATAACAGTGATAACCACTGTGATTTCTAGCACTTTCACAAAGACAATTTAGAAATACGGTGGAGGTTCTTCTTTTGAACTTCTAATGTACTTTTTCTGGGTAAATTTCAAAGATCAGTGTGGTTTCTACTTGTAGAGAAATGAAATGCCATTTGCAATCTGGCCGAGGAAATAGCTCCTTTTTAAGTATTTACCTGAATGGTATTTCAGAGCTCCGTTCCCTCGGTGGAGTTGCCAGTGAGTGTCAGGATGTGGTCAAGAGAGGCATACTCCGAGGTGGGAGCACAGCTGCGGGCCTTCCATTTGTTGTTCACTGTTACAGGCCTGAACATTACGACTGGCTGGGCATGAATATAGATATGACTCCTCCTTTTACTCTGGGCAACTTTTTCAAAAGGAAAACCTTGAAAAGTGGCAAAAATTTGTGGCTGTGTGTGTAACTATTTATAACAGGAGAATGGTTCCAGGTAATTAAATTGCTGACCAAAGAAGCAGCAGATTTTAATGCATCAAACCTGACACTTGAGGGATGGAACAGGCCAAACGCTGATGGATTTCCTCACTCAGCATTATGTAAAAAAGCGGATTCTATTTGGATCTCGGCCCTGAATATTCGAAGTTAACCTCATTGACAGTGTCTGCAGAGTTTTAAGATAAGGTTGTAAGACCTAGTGGTATTGATCGGTTGCAAAGCATTTCATCCCTTGCCTGCGAAAAATTACTGGATTATGAAAGTTGAAGTGTGTGAAATTTGGTGTCAGGTCTCTGATGGGCATTTGGTCTCCAGTACCAATGGTAAATTTGAATCTGTGAGATGCTTTCTTCCTTCTAGATGAAAAGGGAGAGCCAGGAGTTGGTGCCTGTGGCCCTGCTGGTTATTATGAAGTTGCTAACCAAACACCCTTCTGTGTGGCTGACATCCATTACTGCAATGAAATGCACAGATCACAGTTTCAATTCTCCTTAGGCAAGGTGGTATTTTCACAATCATCTTTCTTTGCTGAGCTCTGGCCCCAGACTATTTTGCTCCAGGCTTGTCTGAGCCGTAAAGTAGTCCAGTGAGAGGATCCTTTGAAATACTAATGCCAACAGAAGATTTAATGGTGAGGAAACAGTAATAAGCTTATCCACAGCTTTGCCCACTGCTAAGAACATGATTTTCAGAAGGCAGTGGGAGAGATGAGGATCCTGTCAGGATGGGCCAGATAAGACTTGCTATTTCACAAAACTAAGTCTAAGAAACCCTCTACTGTGGACCGAAACTGATTATCTTCACCTTGGACACCAAATAATTTCACCAAAACTGATTATCCTCACCTTGGACACCAATTAATAATTCCTGAGCCCTGCAGAGTTACTGGATGAAATGAGAATTTCCATGACCAGCCAGGCAATACTTGGTTGGCATTTCCTGCTGAATTACAATGTCAAACTCACAGTTTAAGGAACCCTAGGCAAAGGCTTAAAGATGGAGGCATGAGAGGTGAGGCAGAAACCTCCTCCCAAAACCACAAATAATATGAAACTACAGAAAATACAACTAATCCTGAAAGAGCAAATGGAAAGAAGACTTGAGACAGACTGCCTACATCTGGGGAAGAGAGAAGACCTCACGGAAAAGGGTAAAGTAGCAAAGCTGTGATCCGGCAGGACACAAGCCCTCCAGGCACTCCAGCTCCTGGTGAAAGGAAGAGAAATGGAGCAGGGAGGGGGTAGAAGCCTAGGACTGCTGAACACCAAGCCCTGGAGATATGCTCTGGGAGCACAAACCTACATTACATGGTGCTCTGGAGATTAGTGGGGTTAGAAAGCAAAGACAGGCAGAATACTTGGAGAGACTGAGATTCCAGCCACTTGTGGAGAACAGGTAGCCACAATGAGCTGCTCCAGGACAAAAGAAAGGCAGGCACTTTGAAAGACTTCCCAACAGCAAGAGGGCTGCTAAAGGGGCAAGGGTTATACAGAGCTCGCTGCTCTGGAGAAAGGGCAGGTGGACAAAATTGTCCTGGCACCCTCAGCCCAGAAGGTTGGGAAATTTCAGGAGCTTCAGGCACTCCATGTCCCTGGCTGGAGACATGCGCCAAGGCACCCCATGACAATACCTAGCCTGCCGCTCCTTCCTCCCCGTCAGCATCAGTTAACAAACCCGCTTCCCCTGCCCTTGCGCCAGGCCAGCAAGAGGGTGGCCCCGCCTACAGCAGCTATAGGGCATAATGCAGAGGGTCCTCCCTGTGCACTCGGCCCACTGGCCCTGGCAGTGGAGGCAGGCACTGCAGCCAGGAAGCAGGAAAGACCTCTTTCTTCCTGGAAGACACTGGCACTGCTTGCCTGTGACCATCGCCATTGATCCAGGTGCTGGGCAACTCCAGAAAGAAGAGCTCCTGGGCACTAGAGGGCACTCTACCTACACAAACATATTATTCCACAGTAATAATTACAAATATGAAATGGCAAAAGAACCTAGTACAAACCAAATCCCACAAACACCAGAAAGAGGGCTAAGTGAAACTGAAATCAGCAATCTTCCTGAAAAAGAATTCAAAATAAAAGTCATATGCATGCTAATGGAGCTACAAAAAAATATTCAAGAGCTAAGGGATAAATTCAGGAGGGAGACAGACACCTTAAAAAATGAAGTAGCTGAACTGAAACATACAATGGAAGGATTTAAAAGATTAGATGAGGTAGAGGAGATGATAAATGGAATAGAAATTAGAAAACAGGAATACAAAAAAGCTGAGGCAGAGTGAGGAAAAAGGATCTCTAGGAATGAAAGAATATTAAGAGAACTGTGTGACCAATTCAAACGGAACAATATTTGCATTATAGGGGTACCAGAGGAAGAAGAGAGAGAAAAAGGGATAGAAAGCATCTTTGAAGAAATACTTGCTGAAAACTTCCTCAATCTTGGGAAAGAAATAGTCTCACAGGCCATGGAGGTGCACAGGTCTCCCAACACAAGGGACCCAAGGAAGACAACATCAAGACATATAATAATGAAAATGGCAAAGATCAAGGACAAGGACAGAGTATTAAAAGCAGCCAGAGAGAGGAAAAAGCTCACCTACAAAGGAAAACTCATCAGGCTATTATCAGACTTCTCAGCAGAAACCTTTAAGGCCAGAAGGGAGTGGCATGATATATTTAATGTAACAAAACAAAAGGGCTTGAACCAAGAATACTCTACCTGGAAAGATTATTATTTAAATTTGAAGCAGGGATTAAACAATTTCTGAATAAGCAAAAGTTGAGGGAATTTACCTCCCACAAACCATCTCTACAGTGTATTTTACAGGGACTACTGTAGATGGAAGTGCTTCTTATGCTGAATAGCTGTCACCAGAGAAAAAAAAACAACAGTAAACAAAGTAGACCAATTAATTAATAAGTAAATGGAAAATTAAATCAACTATCCACAAAGTCAGTCAAGGGATATACAAAGAGTACAGAATAAGACACCTAATATATAAAGAATGGAGGAGGAGGAAAAAGAAAAGAACCTTTAGATTGTGTTTAAAATAGCATACTAAGTGAGTTAAGTTAGACTGTTAGATAGTAAAGAAGCTACCCTTGAACCTTTGGTAACCATTAATCTAAAGCCTGCAATGGTAATAAGTACATAACTGTTGATAATCACCCTAAATGTAAATGGACTGAATGCACCAATCAAAAGACACAGAGTAATAAAATGGATTAAAAAAAAGACCCATCTATATGCTGCCTACAAGATACTCACTTCAAACCTAAAGACATACACAGACTGAAAGTGAAGGGATGGAAAAAGATATTTCATGCAAATAATAGGGAGAAAAAAGCAGGAGTTGCAGTACTTGTATCAGACAAAATAGACTTCAAAACAAAGAAAGTAACAAGCGACAAAGAAGGACATTACATAATGATAAAGGGGTCAGTCAACAAGAGAATATAACCATTATAAATATCTATGCACACAACACAGGAGCACCTACATATGTGAAACAAATATTAACAGAATTAAAGGGGGAAATAGAATGCAATGCATTCATTTTAGGAGACTTCAACACACCACTCACTCCAAAGGACAGATCGACCAGAAAGAAAATCAGTAAAGGAGACAGAGGTACTGAACAACACATTAGAACAGAAGGACCTAACAGACATCTACAGCACTCTCCACTCAAAAGCAGCGACATACACATTCTTCTCAAGTGCATATGGAACATTTTCAAGAATAGATCATATACTAGGCCACACAAAGTGCCTCAGTAAATACAGAAGGATTGAAATTGTACAATAAGCTTCTCAGACCACAAAGGTATGGAAATAAATTATGCAGAGAAAACAAAGAAGCTCACAAACATATGGAGGCTTACCAACATGCTCCTAAAAAATCAATGGATCAATGACCAAATAAAAACAGAGACCAAGCAATATATGGAGACAAATGAAAACAATAACTCAACACTACAAAATCTGTGGGACACAGTGAAGGCCGTGCTAAGAGGGAAGTCTACTGTAATACAGGCTTTCCTCAAGAAACAAGAACAATCCCAAATGAACAGTTTAAACTCACAATTAATGAAACTAGAAAAAGAAGAACAAATCAGGCCCAAAATCAGTAGAAGGAGGGACATAATAAAGATCAGAGCAGAAATAATAAAATTGAGAAGAATGAAACACTAGAATCAATGAAAGTAGGAGCCAATTCTTTGAGAAAATAAACAAAATAGATAAACCCCTAGCCAGACTTATCAAGAAAAAGAGTCTACACACATAACCAGAATCAGAAATGAGAAAGGAAAAATCACTACAAACCACAGAAATACAAAGAATTATTAGAGAATACTATGAAAAAAATATATGCTAACAAACTGTATAACCTAAAAGAAATAGACTACTTTCTAGAAAAATACAACCTCCCAAGACTGACCCAGGAACAGAAAATCTGAAAAGACCAATTACCATCAGTGAAATTAAACTCGTAATCAAAAATATACCTAATAACAAAACTCCTGCACCAGATGGTTTCACTGCTGAATTTTATCAAACATTTAGTGAAGATCTAATACCCATTCTCCTTAAAGTTTTCCAAAAAGTAGAAGAGGAGGGAATACTTCCAAATTCATTCTGTGAGGCCAGAATCACTCTAATACCAAAACCAGGTAAAGACACCACAATAAAAGAAAACTACAGACCAATATTCCTGATGAACATAGATGCAAAAATACTCAACAAAATAATAGCAAACCAAATTCAAAAATACATCAAAAACATCACCCATCATGATCAAGTAGGATTTATACCAGGGATGCAAGGATGGTACAATATTTGAAAATCCATCAACATCATACACCACATCAACAAAAAGGACAAAAATCACATGATCATCTCCATAGATGATGAAAAGGCATTTGACAAAATTCAACATCCATTCATGATAAAAACAAAATGGGTATAGAGGGCAAGTACCTCAACATAATAAAGGCCATATTTGTCAAACCCACAGCCAACCTCATACTTAACAGCAAAAAGCTGAAAGCTTTTCCTTTAAGATTGGGAACAAGACAAGGATGCCCACTCACCCCACTTTTATTCAACATAGTACCGGAGATCCTAGCCACAGCAATCAGACAACACAAAGAAATAAAAGACATCCAGATTGGTAAGGAAGAAGTTAAACTGTCACCGTTTGCAGATGACATGATACTGTACATAAAACACTCTAAAGAATCCACCCAAAACTACTAGAACTAATCACTGAATT
This sequence comes from Smutsia gigantea, assembly GCA_032199065.1. Lineage (NCBI taxonomy): Eukaryota > Metazoa > Chordata > Mammalia > Pholidota > Manidae > Smutsia > Smutsia gigantea. The sequence goes on along the minus strand of JAVSCE010014078.1, from coordinate 122,140 downwards.
TGGCAAAGTTGAAGGATACAAAACTAATTCACAGATATCTGTTGCATTCCTATATACTAACGATGAGCTAACAGAAAGAGAAATCAGGAAAACAATTCCATTCACAATTGCATCAGAAAGAATAAAATACCTAGGAATAAATCTAACGAAGAATGTGAAAGACCTATACCCTGAAAACTAAAAGACACTCATGAGAGAAATTAAAGTAGACACCAATAAATGGAAATACATCCTGTGCTCATGGTTAGGAAGAATTATCAAAATGGCCATCCTGCTTAAAGCAATCTATATATTCAATGCAATCCCCATCAAAATACCAACAGCATTCTTCAACTAACTAGAATAGTTCTAAAATTCATATGGAACCACAAAAGACCCTGAATAGCCAAAGCAATCCTGAGAAGGAAGAATAAATCTAGGGGGATTATGCTCCCCAACTTCAAGCTCTACTATAAAGCCACAGTAATCAAGACAATTTGGTACTGGCACAAGAACAGACCCATAGATCAGTGGAACAGAATAGAGAGCCCAGATATAAACCCAAGCATATATGGTCAATTAATATATGATAAAGGAGCCATGGATATACAGTGGGGAAATGACAGCCTCTTCATCAACTGGTGTTGGCAAAACTGGACAGCTACATGCAAGAGAATGAAACTGGATTATTGTCTAACTCTATACACAAAAGTAAACTCAAAATGGATCAAAGACCTGAATGTAAGTCATGAAACCATAAAACTCTTAGAGGTAAACATAGGCAAAAATCTCTAGAATAAAAACATGAGCAACTTTTTTTCTGAACACATCTCCTCAGGCTAGGGAAACAAAAGTAAAATGAACAAATGGGATTATATCAAACTAAAAAGCTTCTGTACAGCAAAGGACACCATCAGTAGAACAAAAAGGCATCCTATAGTATGGGAGAATATATTCATAAATGACATATCAGACAAGGGGTTAACATCCAAAATATATAAAGAACTCACATGCCTCAACACCCAAAAAAGCAAGTAACCCAACTAAAAAAATGGGTGGAGGATCTGAAGACACTTCTCTAAAGAAGAAATTCAGATGGCCAACTGGCACAAGAAAAGATGCTCCACCTCACTAATTATCGGGGAAATGCAAATAAAACCACAGTGAGATATCCCCTCACACCAGTTAGGATGGCCAATATCAAAAAGACAAGGAACAACAAATTCTGGTGAGGATGTGGAAAAAGGGGAACCCTCCTACACTGCTGGTGGGAATGTAAATTAGTTCAACCATTGTGGAAAGCGATATGGAGGTTCCTCAAAAAACGAAAAATAGAAATACCATTTGATTCAGGAATTCCACTTCTAGGAATTTACCCAAAGAAAACAAGATCCCAGATTCAAAAAGACATATGCACCCCTATGTTTATCGTAGCACTAGTTACAATAGCCAAGATACGGAAGCAACCTAAGTGTCCACCAGTAGATGAATGAATAAAGAAGATGTAGTATATTTACACAATTGAATATTATTCAGCCATAAGAAGAAAACAAATCCTACCATTTGCAACAACGTGGACGGAGCTAGAGGGTATTATGCTAAGTGAAATAAGCCAGAAGGAGAAAGACAAGTACCAAATGATTTCACTCATTTGTGGAGTATAACAACAAAACAAAACTGAAGGAACAAAACAGCAGCAGACTCACACACTCCAAGAAGGGACTAGTGGTTACCAAAGGGGAAGGATGGGGGAAGGCGGGTGGCGAGGGAGGGAGAAGGGGATTGAGGGGCATTATGATTGGCACACTTGGTGTGGGAGGGGTCACAGGGAACACAGTGTAGCACAAGGAAGACACGTAGTGGCTCTGTGGCATCTTGCTACCATGATGGACAGTGACTGTGGTGGGGTGTGTGTGGGGGACTCAGTAATATGGTTGAATGTAGTAACCACAATGTTGCTCATGTGAAACCTTCATAAGATTCTTTATCAATGATACCTGAATTTTAAAAATTTACATTAAAAAAAAGAACCCTAGACTTGGAGTCAGAAGACCCAAGTTCGGGTTCAACTACAATGCTTACAAACTATGTCATCTTTGATACCTCAAAACTTTTCACACAAGTTGTAAACAAAGGTAGAATCCCAAGATTTCTGATTAATTAATTACTAAGCAAAGCTACTCTCTAGGCATTCATTCACTTAGGGTTGGATTACCTTGACTTACTGGTCAATTCATTCAACAAATATTTAGAGTGCCTGCTTTGTGCCAGAGTCTGTTCCAGCCCTGGGGGTACGGCAGTAAGTAGACTCTAAGCTGGGGTCAGCAAACTCTGGCCCAAGGGCCAATGGTTTTTGTACAGTCCACCACTTGAGAATGGATTTTGCATTGTTAAATGGTTGAAAACAATGGAAAGAATAATATTTTGTGACACATGCAAATTATATGAGATTTCAATTTGTGTCCATAAATAAAGCTTGACTGGAACACAGCCGTGTTCACTTCCTTACCTGTTTTTTCTGGTTGCTTTTGGCAGAACTGACTTGCCATGCAGACAGTAAGGCCTGAAAAACCTAAAATATTTATGAGCTGCCTTTACATAAAATGTTTGCCAACACGAATGAAGTCTCTGTCTGTAAGGGATCCACCCACTAATAGGGAAAGTAAAATAAAAAATGCATTCAAAATTAGTTATCAGATGCAATAGGAATGCCACGTGCTTAAGAAGGAAAGGTGAAATAAATTGCCTGGGGTCATCAGAAGGGGGAGAGCAGATCTGATGAGAAAAGAAGGAAATGATGGGTGGAGAGGCAATTGAGTTGTGGAGTAGGCGAAGGAGTCCGAAAATCTGAATGGGGAGAGAGACTTCTAGGTCGAATGAACAGTATGAACAAAAGCACAGAAGATGAGCTTAAGGGAGGTGTTTGTGGGCTGGGAAGTTGCCCCAACTGGATGAAATACACAATCTACAATGGGGATGAGAACGAAAGAGAACTAAAAACAAGATTACAGAAGCCTTTGGGTAGTAGGCTGAAATCCCTACATGCACACTGGAGTTCGGCTGCATATGAGTTCAAACTGTCAATTAGCCTTGGGATCCTTTACAGATCTGCTCAACACGCAGTGATAATATTGATGACTTCATCTGCATATGGCTGGTATTTACCAAGTCTTGCGGAATTGTCCTACTGTCAGATAATTGTATCCTTTCCTTCATAAATGCATTCACACTTGTCAGACTATTGGGATTAACGTTAGGGGTCAGCTTGTTTTTTACCTTCTCTCCATTGCCTACCTCCTCCAGTCCACTTCAGCCACCCACTACCATGCGGGGAAATTCATTTAGAATTGCTTGATCTCAATGATTTGAAATTTCAGTCATCCACAGGCCCCCTAAGCCCCCTGCATTCATGCCAACCTTTCCACCCCTGCCCCCTGCCCCACATCAACTCCTGAATCCCACAGAAGTGATCATAGGCTTCTGAGTTCGTGTAGTTGCTCTTTCAGGGGCAGATAGCAACATATGCAACTCACCCTGCACAGAAAACCCTCTGCCACTCTCTGCCCAGGACCCTCTTACTTGCCCTTCAGAATGCAACTTTGAGGTCAGCTCTTCAGGGAAGCAGGACCTGACCCCACAAAACTGGCCAGGTGATTCCCTCTTTGCATGTATCATCAAGTATTAAAAGTATCCACACACTCTGCCATCTGCCCTAGCTGACTCACTGAGAGTGGGGATTGTACTGTCTGCCTTAATCCTATACACCCAGCCTGGGGTCTCGTATAGACTAGACACATAAATGTTTATTAAGTAAACAACTGAATAAATAAATGTACCAACATGACCAGCATAATCATGACCTTCCCTGTAATCAAGCATCAACTTTATTTGATCTCTTCGGTAATATGTACGGAAAACCAGCATGTCTGCTTTCCTAGCTGTGGGCCCTTGGCTCGGTTTACTTCCTGGGCCTTAGTGCCCTCCTCTGTAAAGTGAGTATAATAGGAGTAATCATATGCAATTATTGTGAGAATTAAATAAAACAGTGCCTCCAAAGCACTTACTCTGCTTGCCACATGGTCACTGCTCAGCCAGTATTAGGTGTTTTATTACATACAAGGCTCTGGGGGTGGGGGTGGGGTTACATGAGTTCATTTATGTGAACCTCCCAGCGTGGCCCATGGGCGGTATCCAGTCATGGCTAGTTCCACCCCACCTGCGATACCCATGTCTTCCTGAGATTGAAGTCAAACCCTGAATGGAGGGCACTGACTTCAACTCCAGAACAGGAGAGAGTGCAGCATGGATTTGATCAAACTCCAGGGATTGTATACCAAACGACAATTAAAAACTGCATTTGCTGTTTTCCACAGAAGCGGAGACAGCTATGTTCTTCATGTATTGCTCTCTATTTTAGATAGAACTGATAATGCCTATTAATATAATTCTGTGCACAGAGAAGAAGGTCCTGCCAAGAGCAGCCTGGTGTTATTTTAGCTCTATCAATAAATCCAAAGGCCTGACAGTTATTTTTAATTCCATTTGCTGGTTTGAGGCTCTGTGCAATTAATCCATACCATTAATTTCATAACTATAAATATAACCCGAGCCTTCTTGAGTACTTATGGCAAAAAGTAAGACCTTATAAATATACTTGTTAGTGTTCAACCAGCTAAGAAGCTGTACTGGGAGAAAAAAAAGGAAATTTTACATAATACGCACACTTGGAAGAGCCATATCCTGGCCAGAACGCTTTATGTCATTATGTGGATAGGAATACAGAATTTATATAGCCCTTTAGGGTTACAAGTTGCTGTGTATTATCTCATTTCACCTGACCATGGCAGACAATCACATCAAGGTGAAGGAGAGCTTATTAAAATTTTTCAGAGTGATAAACTCATCTTCATTCAAGTAACTTAGACCAGAAAGTACAGCAAATATGTGAAAGAGCTAGAGGCAGTTTTCTGACTGCTGGCCTAGGACCTGGTTAATTGTCTATATTTCAGTATTTTTCTCATGGTGTGGGACTCAAAGAGAAAATAAATGGATGAGGATTCTTGAGTATGTTCATCTTTGAGATTTGAGCCCAGCTCCTCTGAGAATAGAGAATGCTGGCAGTAGGCTCCTAAAAATCCACTTAAACGTGCAAAAAAAAGAAAATATCCACAAAACCCTAATTATGGTCATTTTAAAAATCCACATTGCACTTTGCATATTAGTTCCCATTTATTAAAATTTTCCTAAAATGTACCAGATCCTATGCTAGATGCTTTACATTATTTATAATCCTCAACAAGTTATGAAGTGGCTGGGTGGCTGTGTTCCAAGTAATTCACTTTTCGGGTCCTCAATTTTTTCATCCATAAAACAAAAATAATTATAGTATCTACTGTTTAGGGTTCTGATGAACATAAAATGTGACAATGTACGTAGTAAGTTTGGCTTGGGGCCCAGGACTCAGTCAACACTCAGAAATTACTAGGCTTTTTGTTTCCATATTTGGAGTTATATAGGAAAAACAAGCTCCATGCTTTTCCTACTTGAATCCTTTACTGTCCACACAACTGGGGAAACATTGTAGACTTCGAGGAAGATCATAGAACTTAGTGATCAAAGCGTGGGTTTCAGAATCAGAACAAATGGGAGTTCAAACGCAGCACAGATTCTTACAAATTAACCCATACTCTGTATTCTTAATTTTCGCATTTGTAAAGTGGATAATAACGGTACAAACATCATAGGGTTTTTGTGTGAATTAAGAGAGATCATGTATCTAAACGCTTATTCTGATTCACAGGAAGCATTTAATAAATGGTAGTGTTGATATTCTCACCGACACCCCATGGGGAGGGTACTGTCCCTAGCTCCATTTTAGTGATGGAGATACTGATCACCTGAGAAATACAAAGAATGACACCTTTTCAGCGTTGCTTTGGATCTCAGAACTAAGTGCTACCTATGGCCAAACTCAATCCTATAAAGTTGACCAAACGCCCTCCTGAATATCAGCTGCTAGCCAGGGCCACGCGCAATGAAGCAGGCACTAGCCCAGCAGCCATTTCTGCTGGACGTGGTGCTGAATCTCTTTGCATGGACCACACCCTTATCTTCTGACACTGATTGGGAATTTGGGGCTCTGGATAAGACACATCATTCTCCCCAGTGTCTGTCCTGATTGATTTATAGCACAACTTGATGTGTGTGTATATTTTTGAATCCTCATCCATTTTCCAAGAGATGACAATTCTTGAATGCAAAGCCTAGGGTGTCATTTTGGTAATGAAACTCAAATCTTGCTGTGTCAATTCCAGTTATCAACGCAAATGCCATCTGGGGAGAGAGATGTGTACACTTCTTGTACAAGTCTCTTATCCTGTCTGAATCTCAGTGACCTCACCTGTTAAAAGGAGGTGAATGTTTCTGCTTTCCCTACAGAAAGGGGGGCTTCCAGGACCTGATATCCAAATCTGATGCTTGCCCTCCTTCCCAACTTATATCCATCTGTCCAATTTTCTTGAAACATGCTTTAATCATAGAAAGAAAAAATACGCCATCAGCTATAATCTGCTGGAGCACACAGAGGCCAGCATGGTGGGAAATGATAAGAAGAACCAGTATTCTTCCAACTCAGATTGTGTGTTTCAACTCTAAAGTCAAAAACAATATGAGAGACAGGCCGTCAGTTTCTTCAGGTCATTCTACAACTCCCTTCAAGGGAATAAGCATTGGTTCTCTTGTCTTTTCTCAACTTCAGATTTTTTCCTCATAAGCATTTCCAAAAGCCTTTGTTTGCACACTGAGGGAAATAAAGATGGGTTCAGCCCTACCTCCTTCCTTCTCAAACAGGCCCACTCAGTCTTTTTAATTTGCAGAATTGTAATTCAAATGGAGGGAAAATAGACTCCAAGAACTCTACAGATATGATTACAATGAGTTTTAAAACACGTTTTCAAAAGACAACAGCAGATAAAGACAGATAACAAACCATATGGCAGAGGAATAAGGAATGAATGAACAAGCAGCTTACTGCAGGGATGGGGGGGATTTACATCCTCATGTTTGCAGAGGAATGCTGATGGGCTTTGCACAAAGATGCAGGAGACTGATTACCTGGCAGATTTGCATGCAGCTCAGTGCAATGCTCTGAGCTAAGCTCAGGAAGAGACGCCTGCTTCATTGGGGAATCTTGTACCTGTAATAGCACTTCATGCAAACACTGGGAGCATGTCCATCATGCAGGGATGGGGGCTCCCCATGTAGATTTCCATAATTAAAACAATGACAACCTTAACTACTGACACACAAAGCACCCCAATGTCTACCATCTGGTGTCATCAAAATAAAATGGACTTAATGTTTGACACATCTGAGCTGGCATCTAGATGTTTCTGCTCCCTTGCTCTTGCTCTGTGACCTTGGGCAAGTCACCAATCCTCTCAGAGCTTCAGTAAACTGCGGGGATGGTTGATAGCACTGGTGTTGAATGTCTGTTTAAAAAGGCATTGAAATGATAAGTATAAAGCCCAGGACACATTATTATTTTTTTATCATTAATTATTTTGTAAAATGTGGGGAACTATCTCAGGGTATCAGATAAACAATTCCTGTGTCTTCAGAGTAAGTCTTCCACAGCTTAGAGATCGACCCTGGGAATATTCAAGCCCTCTCTCCCTCTCTCTGCCTCTCCCTCTGGCCAACCCAGGCTCCGATGCCAAGAAAAACAGCATAGTGGGGAGCAGTTTCTGCTGCCAGTAGCACAGATGAGAAAACCAAACTGCTGACACAGAAGGCCGTCTGACACAACCACTTGTAACCAGCAGCAGATTGCTGGGGTAAGCATGTCACTGTTCTGTCTCTTTTCTTACAGACAAATGTCATTGCTGTCTGCACCATCAGCCTACAAATGGGGAAATCACAGAAACTAGCAGAGACAGTGCTAAAAGTACAGAGAGCAGGTCCTGACAACAAACCACTGAGGTCTGACAGTTGTAGGTGGGGTGGGAAGCGATCCAGTTGCTGCTCACCAGATGAATTGTGAAATGAAGAAAAACATGGTGGGCGTGGGGGGCGCCTCAAATGTTTGTGATTTGGTTGATAAAATGGGTCAGATGACCCTTGCCCTTTGGATAACTCTTCTTCATTCTTTAGGACTCAGGACCTATGTTTGCTCTTTCTGGAGCCTTTTCTCATTGCTTTCCTGACACCTGGGCTAGGTGGGTGTCTCGTAGCTCTCTAGGCTTTACCTCTACTGTTAGCACCCATCTTACTATGTTGTAATGAAAGTTCATTTCTCCGTCTTTCTCACTGGACTGTGAACCTCCTGAGGGCAGGGACATAGTATTAGTCACATCTGCTTCACCCATACCTACCACGGGCCTGGCACAGAGTAGGGAACTCAACAAACACATCAGTGGCAGGGAAGTGAGTGGGTCTGCAAGTGGCTGACCAGATGGATGGATGAGAGATGATTGGTCAGATGGTTGATCGATGGATGGATGGTTTATTAGATGACTGGTCATTGAATAACTGGCTGAGTGTCTGGGTGGCTGGGTGGGTAAATGGATGGACAGAGAGTTCAATGACATTAGATTTACATAGTAGTTACTTTATCCTGAAGAGTAAGATCTGGGTCTACTTAAAGGGCTAGGTAGAGTCATTCCTCCCCCCAATTAACTTCAAAGGCAGATACTGCCCATGGTCACCTACCCTAGAAATGGTGCAGAATGGTGGAATGAGCACCAGACCTGCAGACTCACAAGACCTAAATTTGAATCTTTTCTCAGCTATGGTTAAAAAAATGTCACTGACTATCTCTCCAAGTTTTCCCTACTCAAAAATCAGAGTATAGCACTGACTTTACAGGATTATAAAATGTAGCTCTAGTGAAACAATAAATATGAAAGCCAATATTGTAAGGTTGGGCACGTAACAGGTGCTCTACCAATGCTTACCGTCTATGTGCATTATATGCAGAGGATCACTAAAAAGTCAATCCCCTTATTCTACTCATTTCCAAACTGTTTTAGAAATATTGTATCTTTTCCCCAAATGAAATCTCACATGGAACACAAGTACAGCAGTCAGATAAAGCTTTACCATCTCTGGTTTGAGATGGACCCTGTCTCATTAATCCGTATCCACTCAGAGCATCCCAGGGAACATAGTTAAAAGGAACTTTCTCCCACGTGATGCATGGAAGCCCATTCCACGTTCTGCGGTGTTAAGCCAAAGCCTGCTGTTCTCCTCATTCCCTCCCTCCCTCCCTCCCTCTCCTCTGCCCTCTGACAGAGGAGTTCAGGGCTTTGCGTTCATCCACACACAGATGAGCTGATGACCCTATCAGAAAACAAAAATGATTTTCATCCGTCTGTTCTGGAGTTTCTAGAAATACTTCTGACTGAGAGGCTCTCTGAATAATTCACTCATCTGAAATCATTTAAATAACCATTCCCTCATTTTCATCATTGATGGCGATGGCAAACTGTCATGGGTGCATATCTGGTCCCACATTCCCACCATCTGTCAGCTTAATCACGCCCCCCAACGCCCTCAGAGGGCCTCCTTTCCAAACTGGGTCTGCGGGTTGGGTAGTGAGGGACACTCAAGATGCCGTAGTGGTTGACCCTGGCTCTGCTGTCAGAGTACTTGGACTCAGACTCAGCCTCGCCACTCCCACCTTGGGCACGTCATTTATCTCATATGGCTTCTAAGTTCTCTCCCTGTACACAAAGCTCCAGCTGTAGCTGGGGCTGGCGTTTATGGATCACCTAGCATGAGCCAATCAGTGTTCTAAAGCACTTGGTGTATTATTTTGCGTAATTTTCCCAGAAACCCTATGAGGTACGTAGTCATATTATATCTCCCTTTTAGATAGGAGAAAATACAGAGGATATTGTGGTATTTAAATGAGAAGCTCATAACGGCAGCTTCTACCATCACGATGCTCTCACATCAATCAACATCACCACCGCCACCATCATCAATCATCTTTATCGTTAATGTTCCCATCAATGCATGTTCCCAGATATGATCTTTTCTGTGAACTCTTTTTTTTTTTTAAACTTCTAAACTCTAGAAAACTTTCAGCACGATGTTGCCTTGAAGGAGAGCGCTGGTTCAACTGCTGTTCTTTCTGGAGTTGAGCTAATGTGACAACTCCAAGAAAGAAAACACAAACAGCAAAACAGACACACGCACACGCACACACACACACACACACACACATGCACACACACACACACACACACACACACACACACACACACACACAAGGAGATGACATCACCTTTTTCAGTTCGATGTGTTAACTTGCTAGAGACCTACTATATTCCGCTGCCCACCCCATGACCTAACATACTGTACTGTGTGGGTATTTAAACTAGTCACTATGCATGACTCTAGGCAAGTCAGGTGATAATTTGAAATCTTTTGTAATGGCTTAACTTTCCCTCTCAATGGCTCACACCACTTGAGAAACTTTAATGATCACTACAAGGAAACAAACTGAATTTCCCACAGACCCTGCTAAGGCAGTGAGTGCACCAAACCAGTTTTACGAAGGGCAGTTGACTTTAGGTGTGGATTTGGGAGAAAAAGCAAAGAAAGAGACAGGAAAGGAGAGAGCAGGAGGGAAGAGAGATGAACAATGTCATTACAGGCACGACCAATTTCTTCTGGAAATACTCAATCCAGAAATGCCTGAAACTCAGAGCCATGCCTAAAATTAAAAAATAAAAAATCTTACTGATCCTCTCTGCCATGCATCTCTCAGCAAATCATCCAATCCTTTCAATTCTGTTGCTGAAATTTCTGTGAGATCCCACTGCCGCTGTTCTTGTTCACAGCTACATTCCCTTTAACCTGAGCTACTTAAACAGCCCCTTAGAATTCCCCCAACGACTCATGCCAGTCGCCATTTTATTTTAAAGAAGCAATATAATTTATGTCAAAGAGAACAGGCTATGGGGTTTGTATCCTGGCTTTGCAACTTACTAACGGTGACCCTGAGCCAGTTATTGAACTTCTCCAGGCCTCCTGCCCTACATTTGTTAAAGAGGGGAACCATAGTGCCTGTATTATGGTGTTCACAGCAAATCAGATGAGTTTAGCAGTCTGCATGGTACATCATCAATACTAAACAAAGGTTAGCTTTATTATTATTGTTGTTTCTATGCTCTTCTTTCATCACAAGCTCTTCCACTGTACCCCACAGATTTCTGAACAAACTCCTGTAGTCTGTAATTCAAATTCCGGCGTGGCCCTTCCTTACCATAATTTCCCCTCAAACAATCTGTATTTCTTGTCTATTGCAGTGTAACAAATTACCACAAACGTGGCCCCGTGAGACAACCCTCTGTGATCTGGTATCTCTGAAGGTTAGGACTCCAGCCGGGCTCAGCTGGGTTCTCGCTCAGTCTCACCAGGCCAAGGTCAAAGTGTCAGCCAGGCTGCGCTCATCGCTGGGGGATCTGGGAAGAACCCATCTCCAAACTCCTTCAGGTTGTTGGCTAAGTTCATTTCCCTGAGGCTGTGGCAGTGAAGTCCTTGTTTCCTTGCTGGCTGCTGGCCAGGGACTAACTTCAGCGCCTGGGGGCCGCCTGCATGCCTAGTCACGCGGCCCCGAGCCTCAGACCCGGCAGTCAATTCATCCTTCCCTCTGACATCCTCTTCTGCTGTTAGTGGCAGGAAACTCTACTTTGAAAAGGCTCACGTGACTAGGTTAGACCCACCTTGATAATCTTCCTTGTGATTAACTCAAACTCAACTTAAAATCCCCTTTTGCTATCTAACGTGACAATCCTGGAAGGGTACCTCATCATGCTCACAGGTCCTGCTCACCCTCCAAGGGGACAGGGGGTGGGAAGGGTGAGGGTCACTGGAGGCCATTCTTAGAATTCTGCTTCCCACACAAGCTATGTTCCAAACACATCAAACTCTTCCTCCAATGGGCCTGGAGCACTCCTGCCCCTGGCTTTTGGTTTTCTGTGGTCCTTGTGTGTATGTGTGGGGACTGGTCTCCCCACACATTCCAAAGTCCAGACTGGGATTGTTCTCTGAGACCTTGTTCAAATGAGTAGTCCTCTTCTGACACCCTTGGCTCTTCTGTCTACACATAACACATCTCTTCTCTAAATACCATCGGGTTCTATCAAAACATCTCTGTGGCACATTGCACGCTGTCTTGTAGCTGAGCATCTCCCAGTGCTCTATTAGATACTACGTATCCTGAAGGCTGGTCTGTGTCTTATTGCTAGCTCATCAATGACTTGCACATAGTAGGTACTCGTGAAATTTTGTTAGCTAGAATAAATGTTGAATAAATAAGGGTTATATACCCCGAACTCAACTACCTCTGTTTAGGAGGGACAGATTTAACTGAAAAAAAAAATTCATTTAGTAACTCAATATTTATTGAGGACAGACCAGGTGACAGGACTTAAACTATATCATGACCAACATCTTATCTGGCATTGTTACCATCTTCTCCATCAGAGACAACTCAAGATGCTACAAGACTCCAATTTCCTCATTTCCTTTTCTCCCAAGCCATTTCTCTTAAGCACTGTTGCTAAGCAGGGAATGTGTAAACGGTGCCCTTCAGTTTTAGCAATCCACAGAATTACTCTATCAGTTATCATTTGCTGGTGTCCTCTCAATGGTAATTTCCCTCCATGATTTCCTGTAGGTGGAACGCTCATGCAGAAGCCAAGTACTATGTTTGCGCAAACACTCCAAGCCCTTAGTGGGATGAGCCCTTTTGCACATTATTGATCACATACAAGCACACACACACACTAGAAATCTGCACATGCTCACAGGTTTTTGAGACTCACTGGGCCATTCTAGCTTAAAGGTGGTGGGTCACCGAGGGGTAGTAAAAGCACAATGATGAAGAAAGGAGGGAGTTACAGCATTCTATAATTGAAATCACGTTATGTGATAATTATGTGATAATCTAAAAAAGAGGGCTGTTGTACTTTTAATATTTATGGGTTTTGTTCTAATTATGCTTGAAGTCAAAAACTCCAGAAATTTTCTTTAAATCTACTTCTCTAAGTATATAGAGCCTCTTAAAGCTAGTCTGTAGAAATGTGCACATACATCTGTACATAAATATTTTCATTTTAAAGCTGGTATAACCCTAAAATGGTTAAGAGGATTATTCCAAAAGCATTTTCTCAAGTACTTAATAAGAAAGTGATTCAACTTGGAGAAATCCCATCACTCTAGGCCCAGCTCCCAGCGTCTCTATCCTTGTGATGATTTCCCTAATCGGCCAAGTCAAGTCCACCCCTCTCTGCCCAGAGCTGCTCCACTATGAGCTACTGGAGGAGAGGGATGGTTGCCTGCTCACCCTTGCATCACCCCTGGTGCCTGACGGAATGCTAACCACATGGCAGGTGCACGGGGGGAGTCGGCTGCACTGGCTGCCAAGAGGCTGCCAATGGGCTTGCATCCAGGGTATTGTTTTCAAGCATCTCTGGGAAACCTGAAACCCGCCAAGCTCCAAGCCAGAGAAAAACCATTGAAAAAAAGGAGACGCAAAGGGCACTGAAGTCCCGATTTGCAAGAGAAAGCCGGCTCAGGGCTGAGTTCTATGTCTGCTGAACACAGGCCAACCTTGTGCACTGCATTGGAGGAATCCATGCCAGCCACACACAAAGGCCCAGCAGAAAGCAGTGTAACAAGGGCTTTCAGGGCTTGTCATGTTTTCTGAGTGGCCCTCATTACATGCTGCTGCTTCCAGCGATCCCCATGCGTGACCCAGAGGAGAAAGGACATGGCCTCTGCGTCCCAGAATAATAGTTCCCTTCTGGGGGGCCTCCCCTCCACTGACCTGCAGTACCAGCGTGTGCTGCTGGGGGGCAGCTTTAGGGATTACATGACTGGTATTTAGCTGCTTCTTTCTTCAAGACAGAAGCACAAGGGGTTATTTCCATAGCGCTGGATCCCCTGAGTGCCCAGAGACTAGACCAACTACAGGAAGCATTTGTACATTCCAAGCTCCACTCAGCAGTAATTCCCCAAGCTGCCTTTTTGGGAAATTGCTGTATTTCAATGGGAATTTGAAGGACACACAAAATATTAAAAGAGCATTTTTTTGTACCTGAAAATGGAGTATATCAAGGGCAGCTTTCTTTTATGCAGTGTTGGCACCACGGCCCTGCAGTGATCTCCCTGTAAACAGGCTCCCTGGCAAATGAGCCAGATTCAAAGGCAGCATGGGAAACTGACAGGTGTGAGGCAAGCCTGAGCCAGGACTGGTTAAACCCAACTGCAGAGAATGATTTAGCAGCTCCAAAAGGGATCCTCGGATTGTGTAACTTGAAAAGCTTGAAAAATAACCCCAATCATGTACAGCAGAAAGGCCCAGGTTCTCTACTTCCTATGAGGGATGAGGAAAAAAAACTTGTATTTTGACTTTGCATTTGTAAGAGGAAAGAAAACTCAGAACTTGAAGGATGGATAGAAGAGGGTGAGGATACAGGAAAACATGACAAGCAAAAAAAAAAAAGTATGTTCAAAGAGCCAGGTGCATAAAGGAACTCAGCTCCGTCATGGAGATGGTGAGCCACAGGGAATTCCAGGGGGAGAGAGGAGGTAGCAACTGGGGACGGTTACCTGGAATACAATGCTTTTCTCAAGCATCCCAAAAATACACAGAACCTCACCCCATCCCCCTCCACAAACACTCTAGAATCTGAGTTCTATGACTACAGAAATTTTTTGTCTCGTTCACTTGATACAGCCTAAGCATCAAGATGAGTGCCGGGTGCATAGCAGGCACTGAATAAATATTTGTCGACTGACTGAATAAGCAAAATCGTCACTCAGTGCTTGGGTCTACCACCTCAAGGAAAATAGAGCAAGTGTTTAATAAACAATGCTATTGTTGTTATAACTAGTATTTGTGTCTGGGAGTTAAATGGGAAAACTCCGTATTTAACATTGGTAGTTAATTGTGCTGGGTATCTCAGTGTGAAAGGCTTCAAGACATGTTTTTTTAATTAAGGTACAACGATGCAATAAAATAAACAGATCTTGTGTGATAGTTTGATGCACTGTGACACCTATTCAAGATAGGGAACACTGCCAAAAATCTAGAAAGTTCCCCGTGCCTCTTTCCTGGTGATTGCCCTCCTGTACAAGAGCACCATTATTCTGATACCTAACCCTATGGATGTGTTTTGCCTCTTCTCAAACTTCACATAAATAGAATCATAATCTTCTGTGCCTGGCCTCTTTTGTTCAACATAATGTTTTTTTCAATTCATCCACATCGCTGTGGGTATTACTAGCTCATTCCTTATTAATGAGTAGCATTTATTTTATGAATATATCATAATTTATTCATTCCCTTGATGGACAATTTGAGTTCTTTCTGGTGTTTTGAAATTATGAATAAAGTTGCAATGAATAGTCTTATATAAAAATTACTTTGGGGGGATATGTTTACATTTCTTTGCAGTAAACCTAGGCACGGAACTGCTGGATCATATAGTTTGGATATGTTTAACTTCATAAGAAACTACCAAAGAATTTTCCACAGTGGTTGTAATTTTACATTCCCACTGGAAATACATGAGATTCAGTTGTTCCATATCCTTACTAACACTTGGTATTACTGTCTTTTTTATTTTAGCCATTCAGTGGGTGTGAAGTGGTATCTCATTGTAGTTTTAATTTGCATGTTTCCAGAGGTAAATGATGTTAAGCATGTTTTCATGGACTTATTGGCCATTTGAGTATAATAAGCTTTTGTGAAGTGTCTGTCAACTTCCCACTTTTAATTGTGCTGTTTTTCTATTATTGATTTATTGGGGTGACCAGTTCAGGAATTGAATAATGGGATGGATATCGTCCTTGTACACACTGGATCACCTGTAAATGCCCTAAGTCTCCCCTCTGACTCGGGACATGGCCTGTGTGGTATGAGATGTTATTTTCCTGCACATATTTTTAAGAAATATTTTGTAGTAGTTAATTATGTACATATTTGAAAGTGTGCTTTATAAGAAAAATAACCCTCCCTCCCCAATATACAATTTAGAGACTTAAGTTTGGGAAATTAGGTGATTTAAAGTAAAAGACTAGGTAGAGGAAAATACAGGGGGTTCATCCATGTGGCAAAAAACATAAATGCACTAGGTCTACTGTGATGAGGTTTAGGCAAACTGGTGTGATCGCTGCTTAGAGTAACCATTAGCTACTGCAAGCCTGTGAACCAAGCTTCACTGTCTTTAAATGATCCCAAGTCCTGAGGGCCCTTCCTCCTGAGATCTGAGAACCTGACATAAAGAACAGTACACCGTCACCCAGGCAGAGCACTCCAATGGCACCTTACAAGATTTGGTCTGCCTTGTTCCAAGAAAGGTCTGCCCTTGACCATGGGATGGGATCTGGAGCAGCTCATGGGAAATGTTTTGAGAAAAGAGTCATTTGAGCCTGCTTGCCGCCCTGGCTCTCTTCCCTCCCCTGCACTCGGCTCGCAGAAGGAATGCTCACCTTCTCCCATTCTCGGTCCTTGTTGAGCACGATCACCACCAGCCGGGGGTGCACCTGGTAGCCTTCCTCGGTGAAGGACAAGTCTTTGCCGTCCCATGTCACATTGACCATAAATCTAGAGAGAGGAGGAGAGAAAGGCGGATTTTAGGGAAGAATTAAAGAGGTCTCAACTAAACGAGTGGATGCCACCATCAGTTAACACCAAAAAAGTGTAAACTTGTCACGTCACGCGTCACAAAAGGCCTCTAACCGTGGGAGTGTTAGACCACGTGTGGGCACAACTAATGGCCACGTGCTTCTGGGATCCACACTCACTCCCAGAATCCCCAGTCCTGCAGAAGCTTTAGTAATTGACTGTAATTAGCACATGGGATGAAACCAATTGCCCTGCTAGCCTCACAGTCCTTTTGGTCAAATGATCTTCTCATTGGAGGATCTTAAAGCACACCTGTTATATGTTTTAGCAACCTTCCCTAACAGAAACTGCTTGCTTATAAAACACATAGTATCCAACTTCAAAGAAATAGTATCTCACCCATTCACTATTCATTCAACTAACATTTATTAAACATTTGCCACATGCCAGGCATTGGATGGTTGGATGGGCATAAATAAGGAAACAGACATAATCCTTCTCTGTAGGTAGCTTACAGTCTAAAAGAAAGGATGGGCATTAATGGATGAATTACAGACATCTATAACAACTGCTACAATAGAGAGGTGTGTATGTTATGTGAAAGTGAAACAGCAATCAGGCAAGGCTTCTGTAAGGAAATGCGGCTTTACTTAAAGGATGAATCAGCATTAAATAGTTAGGAAAAGCCATAAGCATGTTCCAGACCAAGGGGACAGCTGGTGCAAAGGCCCTGTGGTCATACACATGAGGGACTCACTGCAAAGCAGTGAGGCAGAAGCAGAGAGAGACAGGACAATGTGGGATGTAGTGTGACTTGAGAAGGCAAACAGGGCAGACCGTGCCAAGCTTTTCAGGACATGTTAAAGAGTTCCATCTTTGTTTTACAACAATAGGAAGACACTGAAGGCTTTAACCAAGGAGGTGATATAATCAGGCTTTTTTTTTGTATAATATGACTTGAAGGCTGCATAGAGAATGGGTTGGAGGGAGACCAGAGTGGGTATGCGGGCTGGCTACAGGACTCTCATCATCTACAAGAAACATGACATTGTCTGTGGAGGAGGAGCAGCAACAGCAAGAGGACCAAGTAGAGAACTATGAAGCAGGTATTCAGTGATGGGTTAGATGGGAGGGTTAGGGGGAGAGAGGCACCCAAGCCAGCTGCTCAGTATCTACTTCTATAACCATAGTCAACTTTTGGCCTAGGTATTTTCTTCACTGGTGACATGTGTCTGCCTCCTACAATTCCTATCTCCACCACTCCTCAAAGCCACCTGGCCTTGCAGTCAGATGGCACTCAGATGGGGAAGCAAGGTAGAACTCATCTCCCAGGACTTGGCTGGGGGAGGGCCCCCAGAGGCCCCCGCCTTGCAGTTTGAGAAAAATATGATGTTGCTAAAGACTTCCAAGAAAACACACCACTTAGCAGATGCTCAATAAATATAGTATGGTAGGTTGAAGCATTCAGAGACTTCTCCAGAAAGACAGCATCTCAGAAGTTACAGCATTTTTTTTTGCTTTATATATATATCTTTATATAATCGTCCTGTTTCATATATATATATCTCTTTATATTCTTGCTTTATATTCTTATATTCCAAGCAGCTGAAGAAGCCAAATATTAAGGAGAAGGACTAGACTACAAAAATATTCCAAACAGAGAAATTGGCCTAAATAGTCACATGTCCACCCCTGGGCCTACACAGTGCAGGTGATCTGACCACGTTGTGTGGAGAGGGAGAACCAGGCCTCCAAGGACAAGGTGAAGAAACTGGGCAAAAGGCAAAGGACGAGTACTGTGTATCCATTCAATGGACTATTTGGGTTATTTTAAATCATGTGTTTGAAGACAAGTTAATGGCAAGGAGAAAATGCTCACTGTTTAACGCTAAAACACACAGAAAAGAGGATAAAACTACGGCTTGTCTGTGCATGGAAGGATTACAGGTACTTTTTATTTTCTTTTGTGTACTTGGTATTTCCAAATTTTCTGCAAATACCATTTGTTAAAAAACAGAAAAATAAAACACTGCAATTGTAGACGTAGGAAAGCGTAGTCACGATTCTATTTGGCGCATTTGAGGCCTTTCTGATTATTTCCTAGCAGGATATTTGATTGATTCAACAACTATTTACTGGCTGTCTATTATGTGTCAGGGCTTATGGTGAGTCCTGTAGAGGCAGAAATGGAGAACATGGTGCCTGTCTGCCCTCTGACCTACATTCTTACAATCTGGGGACATATACACATTCACAATGACAGCACAGAGAAGGCCACTGGTGCACAGCAGAGCAGTGAGAGTGAGCAGTTGTGAGAATGCCCAGGAAGGGCCCCTCCTTCAATCTGAGGGATTTGGGGAGGGCTTCTTGGGGAATCCTGGAGAGGGAAGGGTTTGAAGAGATGTGGGACAAAAGAATTCTGAGCAGAGGCATCATCTTAAGTAAAGAAGAATCAGGAAGGGGAGTAACACCCTGGGGGAAGAAGGAAATAGCTTAGTAAGGCTGAGGGGCAGTGGAATTTTCTGGAAAGAATCCCTGAAGCCAGATCCTAAGGGTCCTTGAATGACACCCTGAAGGGTTGTTATGTTGTTGACAAGGCCATGGGGATCCATGAAAGATTTTAAGTAAGGTTTTGAGCACTTGGATTTGCTGCCAATAGAACAACTTCCAACATTTTTGTTTATGGCTAAAACCATTCATAATTTAAACAACTGGAATGGTTTTGTTTTGCTTTTTTTCTGTTCCCTCTTTCCTTTGATGCTTCCTGGCTGGTGTTAGGTGAGCTAAATGGACATGGTCCAGAAAGGACATCTAATGAGGGCTCTACTTAACATTCCCTTATTAAGACTATGGAGAAGACATTTGCATGGACTGGAGTTTAGAGGAGGACTCAATTTGGGTCAACTTCCTCAAAATCAACCAGCATTCAAGGTAATTAATTGGGGCCTAAATTAAGCTATGTATGTTTTTGAAGTTGACTTTTTGGTTTTGTTCTCTATGGCTATTTTTAGCCCTATTACATTATCTAGCACATTGTAGGGGTAGAGTACATGTTTGGTGGTTGAGGATGTTGGCCCTTACTAGATGTGTCATCTATCTATCTGTACATCCATCCATCCATATGTACACCCATCCATCAACATGTTCATCCATCCATCTGTCTGTCCATCCATCTGTACACCCATCTATCAACATGCTCATACAACCATCCATCCACCCATCTGTACAGCCATCCATCAGCATATTCATCCATCCAACTGTACACCCATCCAACCATCCATCTGTCCATCAACACATTCATCCATCCATCCATCTGTACACCCATCCGTCAACATGTTCATCCATCCATCCATCCATCTGTATCCCCATCCATCAACATGTTCATCTGTCCATCTGTCTATCCATCCATCCATCCATCCATCCATCCATCCATCCATCCATCAAAATGTTCATCCATCCATCTATCCATCCATCCATCTGTATACCCATCCATCAACATGTCCATCTGTCCATCTGTCTATCCATCCATCCATCCATCCATCCATCCATCAAAATGTTCATCCATCCATCTGTATACCCATCCATCAACATGTTCATCTGTCCATCTGTCTATCCATCCATCCATCCATCCATCCATCCATCCATCTGTACATCCATCCATCAAAATGTTCATCCATCCATCTATCCATCCATCCATCTGTATACCCATCCATCAACATGTCCATCTGTCTATCCATCCATCCATCCATCCATCCATCTGTACATCCATCCATCAAAATGTTCATCCATCCATCTATCCATCCATCCATCTGTATACCCATCCATCAACATGTTCATCTGTCCATCTGTCTATCCATCCATCCATCCATCCATCCATCCATCCATCCATCCATCCATCTGTACATCCATCCATCCATCCCTCCACCCATCTGTCAGTTCATCCACCCCTCCATCCAATAGACATATTTGAGTATGTACTATATGTCATGACCTGTGCCAAGAACTAAGCTAAGAAAATTATGCAAAAATATCTCCATGATAAACAACAGTTAAGTGTAACTTTAGAGATATGTATTAAGAAGATTGGTGAAGAGCATAAGGAATAGAGTGGCCAATCTATTATGGAGGCAGGGCTGGAATCAGGAAACAAAGTGGAAGATGTTTGGGTTGCTGCAGGAAGGAAGAACAAGGGTTGGCCAGGTGAATGGCCAGGATGGAGATGCACGGAACCATGAAACATCATGATGGAACACTGTTCACAGAATTTCAACATAAAAACTGCAGACAAAGACCTCCAGAGGACTTTACCTAGACTGGCACAAAACCAATTACCAAGTTACTGTGTATCTGCTGCCCACAACTCAGAGGTAGGCCAGCCAATTCAATGAGTTTCTTTTTTGAAAAACTGAATGCAGTAAGTTAACAAGCTAGGTTTTTATTGTCCAACACTTTGGGATGAACAGTGTTCAGGCTGGATCTACCTAATGGCCTGAACGTGGGTGAAAATGAAAATTTTAGTCAATTATCAAAAGGTTTAGAAATACCCAGTTTGTTATCTGTTTGCAGAAGGCAGATCAGAGAACAAACGTTTTGGTTTCTGATATAGTCACATGTCTTCGGCAGAGGCATTCACAGGGTTACGTTGTGTGAGGGGAGCATCACCTCACCATTTTAGGTGAGCAGTTAGCATGTAATGCTGAGTATCCAGGACTTTTATTGATTTGCCAGTTGAATTTACTTAAATCTCCTTCTTTAATTTCCCATCTCTATTGCCTCCACTCATTCCCTTTCTTCCCATTTTGTAGTGAAGTCGGATGGAATTAGCAGGCTGATCATTTAGAAGAATCATTCTTCTTCAGATCATGTGGAAACAAATATATGGAAATTCTTGCGGTCCAGATTTTTTCATGTTCCTTTAAGATTCAATATTCCAGACCAGTCTCTTTTTTTTTTTTTCGTAAGTGTCTTCAGTCTTTTGGGAGGGGATAAAAAACAAAAAACAAACAAAAACTCTAACAGAAGTTTTTGCCGAACAGTAATTTCATTATGAAGTTGGCAGGGAGCAAGTACCTATTACCTTCAATTCCCCCATTCAATTTCTAGGAAGGAAAATCCATATTTCCTTAGGCTTTCTACCCATTTAAGCTTACTCCAGAGCAAAATCCTTTACCTAGGGAAATACCCCGTTGCTCAGTCCCTATCAATACCTGCTGGGCATTTGTATTAAACAGTAAAATCTTATCACTGTTTTGTTTCTCTCTCAAAAATTCATTATAAACTTCCAGTGGCCAGATAAAATATCAGAAATTTTGGCTGCTGGTAAGCTTCAAATTACATCTTCAATACTTCCATCAGGAGCAATAAATATAGGAAAGCACGTAGGAGGGAAGCTCGAATAGTTTGCAGAAGCTCTACTTCTGTGTCATTATCTTCCATTGATGATAAAGTACTAAGCAGTTGTTTATTTTCAGTGGCATACACAACACTAAGCCAGAAAATATGTAAATTACATGACATACATACATACAAGTTTCCTTTGGTATCTACAGTCTTAGTGGTATAAAGCTGAAGTTAGAAAAACTCTTGACTGCTTGCATTTTATGCCCTATAAATGGCTGATGCACATGGATCAGAACACTGAAAAACAGGCAGGCCATCTCCCTATATTGTGACTGCAAAGAAATGGGGCCAGAATTGCCACACTCTCTAGACCTGAGCTGTCTAGTATAGTAGCCACCAACTGCAGATGGCTACTGAGCACGTGAGATGTGTCTAAGTCTGAAGGGAGGTGTGCCACAGGGCATAATACACGCTAGATGTGGAAGACTTTGTGCAATAACACAGTGCAAAGAATCTCATGAATAATTTTATATAAATTTCATGTTGACATATTTTAGACCTGGTGGGTGAAATAAAATACATCATTCAAATTAACTGCATCGACTTCTTTTTACTTCCATAAGGTGCTGCCAGAAATTTTAAGAATGCATACATTATATTTCTACTGGGTAGCCGTTCTAGACTATGGTGTTTGCTGCTTTTTTTTTTCAATAAACAGGATGTATCATGAAGGTAGGAGGACCTTTGCTTAATATTGTATCTCTAATGTCAAACAGAATGTCTGGCTCACAGCTGGTGCTGAATAAATACAGGCAGAATGCACTGGAGAAAGAACGCATGGAAGAAAGAATTGCTATTTCTACATTGTGGATGACAGAACCAGGATCCCTGCCTGGCTCTGCTGCTCCCCAGCTGTGTCATCTTGACCAGTGGGTTTAAAACTTGTGAGCCTCCATGTCCTTATTTGTAAAAATGGATCAGGTTAAACCACATGAAATGGCCAGGACAGCTTCAGGTGGCTTGACCTAATGGATAACCTAACCCCCAGGTTTGGGGCTGAGTACACATGAAATCCCCAACCCAGTACCTGGTATACAGCTGTTGCCTAATAAATAGTTAACACTTATATAAATTTCCTATGCATTTTCTATTATTTGTCCACCCTGTTATATTTTCTAACACTCCATCCCAAAGGTAACCTGGTCTTTTTAATGCCATTCAGTGTATCAGTTCGGGGGTCCCTCTGTCCTCATGTCAAAAGCAATCACAAGCAAGTTGCATACGCTTCTTTATGTCTCATTTCTCCAGATTTCTAGTTTCTCTCTTTTGCCTTACAGCGGTAAGTCTTTAACTCCCCAAATTTGATTATTTGAAGCGTTCTCTAGACATATTTATTACTCACTCTTTCCCTTCAGACTTTTATTCTCTTACTGTTTCCTAAATGCCACTGTAACCCATTTAGTGTTTCTCATTTTTCGGTTAATTTTCCATCCGCTTTGCCATTTCCCACATTACCCAGGGCCTTTTCCCAAATCGCACTATCCCTTAAATGCCTCTTCAAATGGTTTTGGGTGTCACCGAGTTTTTCATCTGTCATTTAATTTACATGTTTCTGAAACCAGAATCACTTGTTTTCTTTAACCTCTTTTCAGTTCTCAAGACGCTCTTAATTTTTTTTTTTTAATGTTTTTGGTCTTTCCGGCTTTCTCCCCCGGTGGTTTGAAATGCTTCCACTTTACTGCCTATCTCAGCATCCTTGGCTTCGATTAATCATTCCATTATGGGCACGAACCCTCTGCTTTCTTTAGAGCAAACTGGTGGTGCTTTTACCAGCTTTCAATTCCCAACCCCAGCAGCACCCCCTCCCCAGACATACCTAAGGACCCATTTCCTTTCCACAAGTCTCTCAACGAGTGTACTTCCCTCTTTGTCCTGGTGTTCCGTTTCATACAACTCTTTGGTGCTTTCCCATGTCCCCTAAACAATTACCAAAGGCAGGAGGACCACAGAGCTGAGACTTAACTGTCAGGCCAGGAATGCAGTACCTCCAACACGCTGGTCTGCGTATTCGAGGCCAGCACCATCCAAAACAGGCTCAAAAACTACTGCGTAACCAAAAAGAATAAACAACAACAACTGGGGAGTATTTACTCTTCCAACTCAAATTCTGTTGTGGAGAATTAAAAAACAAATTGTTGTCCTGGCTGAGCAATACCGTATTTTTAAAAATTAGAGCTGGAGACGATAAGCTCCATGAAGGCTGGGATCTTCCTCTGTTTTGATGGCTGTGATGCTAAGACGCCCAGAGGAGTGCGTGTCTTGCAAGAAGAGTTTACAACCTTTTGTTGCCTAAAGAAACAAATGGCTGAGCAGACACAGGGCCCCAGGATCTGGTTCATTCGGTGCTTATTTCGTGTCCAAACGACTTCAGAGAGGAAAGTGTGTAAGACGACGCTTTCAGTTTAGGCATCGGAGAGCCGGGGTGATCATGCTACTCTGCAGTATCCTGCATTCTCAGCGAGTCTGCTTCCTCTTCTGCAAACCTGGGGTTGGGACAGCCCCCCTTGTGTAACTATGGGGACTACATTAGATGAGATTTCCTGAGATCACGTGTGCAACGTGGCCGGCTAGCTGAGTGTCTGGTCTATAATAAATGATGGTAGCAGAAGGAGCAGGTAGTTGTCATGGTTTTACATAATTTTCTCTTCCCAAAATTTGAGATTAAAGGTTTTTTGTTTTAGATGCTAGATTATCTAGCTTGAAAATCCCAGTTCCCCAAGGGAGGCAATGTGCCTTCCAGGCCTCTCCCTCAAAAGAAGAGGCCCTAACCTGGTTCCTCAGAGCCCACAGGCTATGGAGCAAGGGCAGGGGGCTGGCTGCCAGCCTGCCCTTCACGGCTCCTGGGCTTCCCGGGTCTACTCGGTGAGCTCCCCTGAGCTGAAGACGACTTTTGGGGGACGTGCCCCACATGCTGTCATTTGTACGACAGCCTCTAAGTTTAAAACTTGTAGTAAGTAACGAATAGCAAAGCTTTCTCTGTCAATACAAGCATTCCACCTGCCTCCGTGGCCAGAGAGGACAGCTGAGCCATCGGCCAAACGTTTACCCCGGGAGCAGGACTTACGGAGTAAGATCTAAGATTTGTGTCCTCCTTATACTTTGCCAGGAGTTCCTGGAGATCCGAGTGTCCCTTATAAGGCGGTCTTTAGGACCCCCGTTCTGCTCTTGTTCCTTATACGTGGTTCTCTCGGACCCTGGTGGGGGATCTGGGAATTCCAGAAATTCCAGACAGTGTTTCCTAACACTATGAAAACAGCTCCAAATATATCACCATTAAAATCTAGTGGCTCTGCCTCACCTAACCACTCAGAACTGGCCGGTACAAAGGGCAAGAGAACCACCCTATGTACTGAGCAACTGTTCTAAGAGAACCAAAAAATGTAGGTAATGTGACAAGCAGCTTCAAGGAGCTCCCTCGGTCACCTGTGTCTATGCTGCCAGATCATTCAGATTCCAAACACATGCCGGCAGATGTACCTGGGTGTTGCCTCCTCGTGTCCCACCCCCCACCCCCCAACCCCAAATAGTGTGGAATGAAATGATGTGGATCAGTTCAAAATGCAATGTGATCTGAGAATTTGAGGCTCTCTCCATCCTGGAAAACAGAGGATTTGTCTATTTTGTTCCCAGCTGCACCCCAACCCCCCACCCCCACCTCCTGGAACCTGGAATGTTCTGTGTTTAGGGAGAGAATGAAAAATCTCAGTTCTCGGTCAGACCCTCTGGCCCTCTGACAAGCCCTGCTTCCTGTGTGTCCCGTGGCTCGCTGGGGATCTGATGAGGTGACAAAGGCAGAGGAGGAAGGCTGGGGGACACAGAGCCCATGAGATTCCCACCTCTGCCTGAATCTTTGGTATATTGCACCACCTTACCAATAAAAAAAAAAAAGCACTTTACTGCTTATACAAGTCAGTTAAGCAAACAAGCCTGAAAAACAATTCGGAAACCTTCTGTTCCTGCATGCTGCTGCACGGAGAGAACCTGGTCTCGAAATCTGGAGGCCTAGGATCTTGTTTCTCACCTCCCTGGATGTATAGCAGCGACCGCTTAAAGAAAAGGGCTAAAATGTACTTAGCACCTTGAGTGCTAAATGTCGTGCCAGATACTTCCCATATATTGCCTGCATTTTCACCCTAAGAACTAACTGTGGATTTTCTCATTTTACAAAGAACAGAGGACCAGAGGATTTCGTGACATTGGGTGTCAGACATTTCTGGTGGCGGACCAACATCCTCGCTCTTTTTCTGCCTTAGTAATAGAAACCCTCATTCTTAGCTGGGCATGTAGCCTCCTATAATAACATTTACATTGCACGGCCTTCCTTGCAGCTTGGTATGGCCATGTGATTATGTTCTCACCGATAGGAAGAGAGAAGATATGAGATGTATAACTTACAGAAAGTATCTTATAAGAGAGGGGATGAGCCCTGTGCTCCTTCCTCCTTCTTGACAGCTGCAATGCAGACATGATGGCTGGGGCACCAGCAGCCAGTGTGGACTGTGAAGTGGAAGCCTCACGGCTGGCTCACGGTGGCAGAACCACAAGGCAGCAGAAGCCTGGATCCCTGACACCACGGAGCGCCACACAAGCCTTGGACTACCTTTGAACTTCTTTTACAGAAGAGAGAATCCAATGCCTATCTTGTTTAAGCCACTTTTATGTTTTGGGCTTTCTGTCACTTGAAAACAAAATTAATCCTAGCTGGTTTAAGTGGTAGAGTGACTATCTGAACAAAAATGGACTCTAATGCATTTGAATCGTGCTGCACCGGCTCTCATTTAGCCTCTCTCTGCACTGCAATTAACCTCTGAAAATCGCGGGCATGGTATCAAGTATTCCTTTGTCTCCCTATAGCTCTGCAATATTTAATCCTATCTGCTGATTTCCCTCCAATATGCAATATATTCGGTCCTACCCCCAGATCACAGAATATGCTGTTCTTTTCACTCAGAATGCCTTCCTTCTCATTATCTTCTATGTAAACCCAGTACTTTGGGGTGGGGGACAGGGATGACTTCATTTCTCCCATGGGGCCTTTCTTGATCATCTTTCCTTTGTTGTTCATTTTAATCCATACCTCATTTTACAGCCCTTAGGATAAGTCTTACTGTTCTCTAAGGATTTCACATTCACACATTTGTTCTCACCAGAAGCAACGACCAGGACTTGGCTTCTGTCATTCGTGTTTACCTAGCACCATGCTGTCGGGCCCAGCATGCTCAACATTCATGGACTTGATTTGAAAAGCAGTGCATTAATCTTCACCTTGGGACCAAGCTTTCCCTGACTTACCACCAAACCCAGGACTTAGTGGTGATGCTAAGCCAGGCCACAGGTCTTTGTCCACACTGTTATCTGTAGCTGTAATTCCTTTTCCATCCCCTACATCATGTTTATTGGCTACCCTTCAACATCACTCCAACTGACACCTGCCCCAGAAAGGTCTACCTGATTCCTCCAAATCAGATACTTCCTCTCCCAACTCTCAAATTCTGTTTTTCATGGGGTAAGCTCTTCTCTTAGAGTGTAGCCCTTATTTATGTGTCTAAATAAATAAAAACCACGTGGAGTGAATTTTTAAAAGGCACCTCTTTCTGAAGACCCTTGTGATGGTTCATTTTATGTGACTGGGCTAAGACATGCCCAGAGAGCTGGTAAAACATTGTTTCTGGGTGTCAGTGAGGGTGTCTCTGGAAGAGATGAGCATCTGCATTAGTGGACTGGGTAAAGCAGACTGCCCTCATCAATGCAAGAGGTCATCTTCAGCAAATCACACAAGTCCTCCAAGACTCAGCTCACTGCTGTCAGTGGGGGTAACCCTGTTGCTGTCTTAGTCTGCCCAGGCTGCTGTAACAAGCTACCACAGACTGGGTGTTTATGACTGCTCACACAGCAAACATTTGTTTTCCACAATTTTGCAGGCTGGAAGGACAAGATGAAGCCCTGGCAGATTTGATGTCTGGTAGGAGCCTGCCTCCTGGCTTACAGATAGCTGCTGTTCTCACCATGGCCTCATACAGCAGAAAGTCAGATCTCTTCATATAAGGGCACTAATTCCATCATGAGAGCCCACCTCCATGACTTCATCTAACCCTCCTTACCTCCCAAAGACCCCACCCCCAAATACCATCACACTGGGGGATTAAAGGTTCAATACATGAATTTTGGGAGGATACAAACACTCATTGCGTAACAACCACATAGCATAATTGAGAAGTTTCATGGTTGCAGTACTAAGAGTTGGATAAGGGCCTATAATAAATACATTTCTCGATTGGCATCTGTTAAGTAGTGTGAACAATCTCAGCTTTCCAGGAACTGATGGGTTTCCTGGGAACATTCAGTGTTCAAACCAGGACCATAAATTATGGATTATAAATTAAGAGTCTGGTCCATTAAGCAATACCTCAAAAGCACATCTAATTAAATGCTTCAAATCCATTTCTTAGCAAACACAGTAATTCAAACAAATAATTAATTGAGTACCTACTATATGCCAGAAAAATGCAGTAAATAAGATGGTAAGTAAAAAACTTTAGGTCCTTTGCCCAGACTCATTTTGACTTTCGGGGAAAACAAATAATTATTACCAGGAAACAATTACAGTACTATAAATAATTATGATAAATGGTAATTTGTTTACAACTACAATCCCTGATGCTGGAGGAATGTTAGCAGGGGACCTAACCTATCAGAATACTGGTTAGTCATCCATTACTCTATTTCCACTTGGGTTTTTCAGGGCAAACAACAAGTTGAGTTCTCAGGAAGAAAGAGACCCTCTCCTGCTGTCCCTGACAGGGCAGGTAATCTCAGTGAGTGAAATGGGCCAGGTGAAAGATTATAGAAAGGAGTGAAAAATCTTAGCTAGAGGCATTCAGATCGGTTTAGAAGTAATACTTTAAATGAAAGAAAACACATCTACGGACCAACTATTTGGACCCTGTTCTAAATTCAAACTTAAGAACATTCATGCTCCTTTCCCCTAGCAAAAACCTGGGCTTCCTTCTCTGCCAGTACAGGTAGGAAGGAAGGAAGGAGGAAGGGAAGGAGGGAGGAAGGAAGGAAGGAGGAAAGGAGGGAATTGCATCCCATTTTAGGGTGGCTTACTGACAAACAACAGGCCCTCCTCTTTGGAAAAGGCCTGCCCTATATACAATGAACATCTATTCTCCCCCCCCAGCCATAATAAGTAGACCTGGTGAGGAGGGGATGCACGTGTCCCAAGCCAGACCCAGTAGATCCTCTCTCCTAAGAATCTGAAACTTGATAGGTAAGAGAGAGGCCAGAAATTGCTTGATCTGGGCCGAGGTAATAGTTAACTTTCCTCCACCAGTAAATGTTGCCTCCCCCTTCTAACCTTTCCAAACCTCGGCCGCTCAACGTTTACTATGATTAAGATACCTCCATGAAGTCGCAATGTATTTTCCATTATTCCTTCTTCATCACCTCCTGTTGTTTGAGCTAAGCTACTCAAAGCTGATTTCTGTTATTGACTACCAAAAGAACTTAAATAATACTCATTTTGCTCCTACCTGCGCTGTGTAAACACTTTCTCGGGTCCCCAGATTCCCTGTATGTCATCCCTCATACGCATATCAAACCTACCAGATAAATGTTCCTAAAATCTGAGCTCTGATTATGTACAATTCTGCTCACAGCTCCCTACTGTCCAGAAATAAAAGCCATGCTCCTCCGCCCATTATTTTACTTCTAGCCTTACTTCCTAAAACTCTTCTTTAGGAATCCTGCATCGGAGCAAACCCAAACAACTCACGGTGCCCTAGTGATACCCCACTTCTTGGCTTATGTTTCTATAATTTCTTTCACTGGGAAATTACTTAAGAGCTGTTGTTCTGGTTACTAGATTTGACCCTTCCTGGCCAATAGGAGCACCTCCGGCCATGGCGACTGGTTCAGGGGTGGGCATATGACTCAAGCTCATCCAGTCAGATTCCTTCTCTGGGACTTGACTGCTGCCGCGAAAGGGGGTACCCCTCTCTCTTAAGGAGATACAGGGATGAAAGTAGGTGAATATCACATACCGATTTTAGATGACGCTCTTTCTTATCTCAGGCAGTGGAAACAATGAGCCGTAACAGAGAAATATGGAAGAGAGAGCGAGATCTGAGGACTTCATTTGAGCCTGGAGCCAGATATGCCAGACAAAAAGTACACCTCCTCCTTCCCAGGTAAATGGACTGATAAATCCTTTCGTTTTTGGTTTGTTTTTGCCTCAGTTAATGAGGATTGGTTTTCTATCACTTAAAATCACCAAAAGTCTCAACTGAAACAAAGATTATTTCCCCCTGAGTCTCCACCTGTTCAGATCCTCCAAAACTGAGCAGAATTCACCTCTTTCCAAAAGGCTCACTGAGCTAGCTCCCTGCCTTCCCTCCCTCCTCAAACTCCCCTGGAACCCCCATCACCTCCTCTGCACCTCCTGTGCCACCTTGTCTTTACAGAATTTTTCACACATACACATACATTATCTGCTATGCTGGAGAGTCAAGTTCTGGGGAACAGAGGTCATGCCAGAGTCTTTGCCACATGCCCACCCCACACCCGGTGCACAGCATCCAGCATATGGCAGTTGATCAGTGACCATTGGCTGAATGAACAGGAGCAGATTTTCATCTGGCCAGAGCCGGAGTCCTCAGCAGCATGGAGAATGTCCCATTGGGCTGGATGACACCTCAGAAACCATCAGGACAGAGTTAGATATGGCCTGGCCTAAATAGCAGTCTAAATGCTGCCCAGTCTCATAATGAAACCTGACAGCCCTGTGTAAATTCAGCAGTAGTAACGTTTCACATCCTCCCACGGATTTCTGGGGTGGAAATGTGTCCCTCAGAAGCCTGAGCTCTGCCATGATCCTGTCACTGCCCTGAGAATCACAGCTTCTGCTCCTAACTGCCAGGATACGTTCTTAATGGGGAAGAAAATGACATATGTACCCCCAAAAAGCAAAAAGAAAAACGTACTACATCAAGTAGGGGTTTGTTTTTGTGGGGTTTTTTTCCTATATACATGATAGAAAGAATGTAGCTTTTTTTCTTCTTCTATCGCTCCTCTTCCCATTTGTTTTCCAAACAGTTAAAGGTTAATTATACCACTATAGGGAAATAATAGGGGGAGAGGAGGAAGAAGAAAAAGAGGGAACAAAAGAACAGAAAAAAGGAAGAGAAGGTAAAGAGAAGGAAATGCTGGGGAAAGGGGAAACCAGACAAACAGAGCGCCAAGAAAGAAGGTGGACAGAGGAGGCGGTAGCTTCTCACACTCGAATAGCAAAGCAACATGAGGTTTCCAGCAGAGCAAGGCCTTTCGGGAAAGCTGGAAAGGGTCATGTGGGAGGAGGTCCTTGCATCAACAGGGTGAGAAGGAGAGACAGCGGCCTGGAGTTGGTCCAGGGCTGGTGGAGCGGCAAGAGGAGGCTCCACGCTGGGCTTTGGCGCCAAGCCCTCCCTGGTGACACTGGAAAAGTAGGTCAGTTTCAGGGCTGGCTGGGGGGTGAACGGTCAGCCAGGAACAAGTGGTGGGAAGTGAGGTTGCTGTGGGGGAGACTGAATAGAGCCCAGGACCTGGCGATGGGGCGCTTTCCTAGCGCAACAGAAGGAACAAAAGCCCATTCTAGACACACTGTCGGACAGACCGTTCCCCAGGCATGAAAATGTCATTATTTGTGATGTCCAATGCGGTGGCCATGCGTCACCTTGGCTATGGAGCACCTAAAATGTGAATCGTGTGACTAAAGCAACTGAATTTTAAATTTTATTTAATTTTTATGAATGTATTTCATTTTAATGAATTGAAATTTAATTGTTAATTTAAAATTAATGTAAATTTTAAAAGCCTCCTACTGGACAGCCTAAGTCCAGAGGAAGCAGATGTGAGGATCACATTCGAGAAAGAACGGATCACCAAAAAGAACCAAAAGGTGGTTTTCCAAAACGTCACTGGTGTACTACTTTATGCGGGACACAGATCGGTGACTTAAGACGGCACATGGGTTAGCTTTATTTTTAGAATTAGGTTTGTCTACTTTAATGTTGTATTTGAAAAATGGAACCAGTACATCCAACCCATAATTTTATAGATATCATTTCTTAGGAAGAAACTATAGTGCGGTCTGATAACTCTCAAAAAGTAAATCAATGTAAATAAAAAGAAGTATGTGAAAAATACCACGGAAGGTTTACCGCTGTGACAAAAAGTAATGAACATACTTCATGTAAGTGGAATCATACAAAATGTGGCTTTTCTGTCTAGTTTCTTTCCCTGAGCATCATGTTTTCTGGGCTCATTCCTTTGCGGCTGAATAATTTTCTGTTGTATGGTTTGACCTCATTCAGCTCGTCCATGTATTTGTTGATGGATATCTGGGTTGCTTAGACCTTTTGGTTTATTGTGAGTGATGCTGCTATGAACAGTCACGTATAAGTTTTTGTCTAAGTGTCGGTTTTTAATCCTTCCAGATGTAGAACTAGGAAAGGAATTGTTTGGAGTAATGAAAAAGTTCTGGAACTAGACAACGGGTGATGGTCAAACGATACTGTGAATGTACTTCCTGCCACTGAACTGTACAGTTTAAAATGATTAAATGTTAAATTTTATATTATAAATATTTCACTAAAATGAAACACTGTTTTTAAAAAATTAATGAGGAATGTAAGCAGATGGCTTAATAGAGACTGAGCTGACTTCAATGATAGAGTAAGTAGTCTAAATCGGGATGGGAGCATTAGCAGGGATCCAAGAGCTTCTCAGACCCAAGCTTCCCCAGCATCATCTCGACAGCATCTCCAGCAGAAAGGTCAGCCTAGATCCTAAAGCACAAGCAGCAAGAAAAGCAAAGGTAAACAAGAGAGACTACCTCAAACTGAAAAGCTTCAGCACCAAAAAAAAAAAAAAATCAACAAAATGAAGAGGCAACGTACAGAATGGGAGAAAAATCTTTGTGAACCATGTATCAGATAAGAAGTTCAAATCCAAAAAAATAGAAGAAAACCCACACAGCTCAATACAGCAAGGAGACAAATCACCTGATTGAAAAATGGGCAAAGGACTTGAATGGTCATTTTTCCAAGAAGACATACAAAGCGCCAACAGGTGCATGTTAAGATGCTCGGCATCACTAATCCTCATGGAAATGCAAATCCAAACCACAAGAAGATAAGCACCTCACATCTGTCAGGAGGATTGTTATTGAAAAGACAAGAGATAACAAGTGTTGGCTGTGGAGAATAAGGGAACCCTGGCGCTGTGGGTGAGAATGGAAATGGGTGCAGCAATCCCACTTGTGGGTTTAGCTAAAGACAATGACAAGAGGGCCTCTAAGACATCTCTGCACGTCCAAGGTCAGTGCAGCGCTAGTGACAATAGCCAAGAATGGAAACAACTGAAGTATCCACCTACAGATGAGTGTGTAAAGAAAAGGTGAGACACATACACACACACACACACACACAGGAATATTATTCAGCCATAAAAAAGAAAATCCTTCCCTCTGTGACAACATGGATGGACCTCGAGGTATTATGCTAAGTGAAATAAGTCAGACAGAGAAAGACAAACACCTTCTGATTTCACTTACATTTGAAATCTAAAAAAAAAAATACAACTAAACTCATAGATTCAGAGAAGAAATTATTGGTACTTGCCAGATGCAGGGGGTAGGGGGCTGGGTAAAATGCATGATGGTTTGTCAAAAGGCACAAATTTCCAGATATAACATAAATAAGTTATGGGGGTGTCAAGTACAGCATGGGGACTATGGTTCATAATACTGTATTGCATATTTGAAAGTTGCTAGGAGAGTGAATCTTAAAAATTCTCATCACAAGAAAAAATATTTTGTGACTATGTATGGTGACAGATGTTAACTAGACTTATTGTGATGATCATTTCCCAATATATACAAATATCAAATCATTACAGTGTACAACCAAAACTAATATAATGTAATATGTCAATTATGCCTCAATAGAAAGAAAACTCATCATCTGGGGGCTGCCGTACTGAAAGAGCAACGTGTACAGAGCCCTCTGTGCAGACCCGGGAACACAGCAACTGGAGAATAAGTGTTAGTTATCACTGGTATAGTTTGGCCAAGGGACAAACAATATTGGATTCCATAGCAAAAGGGCAGGAACAGCTGTGCCTTTTGGCAAAAAGCAGATGGGAAGATTTTAAGGCAGAGAAATCCAGGGGTCAGAATGGTTTCCACACAGAAGGGTTTTAAGGTCGTTGAAAGCATCAGAGCTGCTGCCCTCCACTCTTGACCACATTTTGCAGAACCCCTTCTGACAGACAGCTGCCCACCTCTGGGGAGGTTCCCAGTGTCAGAGCGGCAGTCCCCCCACTTACGGGGGTCTCTTTCACTGACAGCTCCAAGGGTTTTGGCAAAGACTTCCTTCCAAGGAGCCACAATTATTTCCTCAGATCTTCAACCCACTGGCTCTAATCCCCCACTGTAAACCAACAGACTACTTCTACTCCTATTTCTAGATGACAAACCTTTAAAACTGAAGAAGACTCTTGTGTCACCCCTTAGAAGTCTCTTCTGCGGGAGCCTTCAACCACTCCTCGGGTGGATGTTCTACTGGACATGGCTGCTCCTTCACATTCAAACACACTCAGGGTCTTCTCCCTTTTGTCTAGACAGGATCTGGAATTTTCAGATCATTTTTAGAATAAGATCCTACCTCGGGGACCTTGTTTGCAACAATGGGTAGCTATTCACTGCAATGAATTGCACAATCTTGCATTTCTGGTCAAAGAAATCACAAAAACAAGTTTCTTTAGGTTTCACCTCCATATAGGAATAGTTAGCAATAACGGTGAGTTTAGGGTCTGCCATGTGCTAGACACGGTGCTGAGTATTTAACATAAGTTATTCCATTGCATGCTTCAGCAGCTCTGCAACACACAGCTAATACCATCAAGAGAGTGCTCACAAATTTGGGACATTGGGTCTTGTATCCTGGAAAGGAGCTCTGTTCTACGCCTCATTTACACTTCACTCATAAGAACAGCCTTTGGTAAGAGCTATTTGATGTACAAGGTCCCTTTTTTTGGCTTTTGCCTTTAACTAAGAGGTCACGTTTTGCATTCTCTGACTCAATCCTCAAAGGCTCTCAGCCTGCTTAAAATGTAGAAGGCAGAGCACATTGGTGTGAGCTTGAAGTCTGCGGCAACATTTCTCCCCCATTTCTTCTTTGAGAGGGATATTGTATTTCAACCACATGGGGTTCTTTCTACTTGTTGCTGATTTCCAAAAGAAAGAAATCACAAAAATCCATTAGGTGAAGGCATTGGAAATGAGTGTGAGAAAACCATCTAAAGCAGAGGCTCCTGAGAATCTGTGATTTAAAGAGAAGTTGAAAATCCTTCTTGGTCAAAAAGATGATGCAGTTCCAATATGAACAAAAAACAAATTTCTTCTAGTTGAAGTGGGAGCTGGGAATCAAAAATGCCAAGTCATCATCTAAAAAACAGCAAATCTTAGTATTTCTCTCCTTGACAGAAACACCTAGAAAGAAGATCAAACTTAACAGAACGGCCAGTTTCCAACATGCTGGCAGCCAAACCCAGCAGATGCACCAACAGCGGCGGACCTCCACCAGCCTAGCAGGGGCACCATTTGGCAAACAGACGGCCTGCCACCATCCTGCTTTCTATTTTAGACAAGAAAATTGTCCAGCACTGTCTAATAGCATTAACTCAACCAGCTGTGTGGCTGACAGGTCTGCAACGGCTTTCAGTACCAGATCTGGCTCCTACACAGACCATCTATGCTGGTTCTTCTGCTCATGGTGGCAAACCACAGCAGAAAATTTCCCACTGCATGACTTTCCAGGGCTTATGATCTGCTGTGGCGCAGAATTTAGGCTTATCAAAGATGTACAAATGGCCCTAGAGTGGAAGGAGCCGGAGCCTAAGGGCTTTCAGATCCCAAACTGACAGAGCAGCCCAGGACTCCAACGTGCCCTTAGTGCTGTGTTAGCTCCATCCCTGGGATATGACAGTAGCAGCCAGACCAGCCACCAAAAACAAAGAGCCCCAAATTGGGAGCTGAAGCCTCACACCACAAAGGCAGCTAAGAGGCAGAACAGCCAACAGCGACATATCCCATATGCAGGGAGATGCGTATGTGTCCATTTACTTGCATCATTTTGACTATGCAGAATTCTTCATAAGGCAGGCTGAAGAAGCGGAAGCTGACAGGAAAACACAAGTCAGGAACATAGGAATCAACTGTTTAAGCAACATACCAAAATTTGGAAGGTTGGAACTGAGTCTGCTATCCTTAATAACAGCAACACCCTTCTTTAGGAAGAATGGTGTGGACCTAGACAACCATCAGAACGTTCTGATTAAAGTAGAAAATACACAGGAACCGTCTTTTCAATAATGACACCTTTACAGTCTGATGACTTACCAAGGCAATTGCACCCATCACTTGTTTCCATTTGCCTAGGTGAAAAGAGACAGCGTAATGATATCCTGCTCCTAAATTTTTTTTTTTTTTTACCAAGAGATTCACAACTAGGAAATATGGTCAATGCAACGAATTGGTGTGATTCTTAGAAAACAGAAATATGTCATTAACAGAGGCAATTTAAATGGTGATGGCAAGTACTGGCTTTGGAGTTAAACTGTTAAGGTTTGTGAATCATCGCTGCAATGTACCTGTTAAGTAAATTGGGGTAACTGTCACTTCATTTCTTTAAGCCTCAACTTCCTCATCTGTTAAATGGAGAGAATAAGGGCACCTACTTTATGGAGTTGTAGGATTGAACTGGTTACTAGAAAGAACCCAACACAGTGTTCCAGGCATATTCCAGGCACTCAACAAATACTAATTGTTGCAGAAATTAGCTGTTGTGATTAATTGACCACATCTTTACCGCCCCCGTGAGACTGTAAACAGAGGTGGGACAACATTGCACTTCTAATCCTTGGTAACCTTCCTCTGGATTTTGGGTCAGTGTCTTTGTGTGATCTTGATTATATCACATCACCTCTGCAAACTTTACTATCTTTCTCTGTTAAATGGGAATCATCTCATGTGACTGGAAGTTGTCATGAGAACTAAAGGACCACATTTTGTATGTGAATCTAAAAAGCTCAAGGTATTATTATTATAATAGTTACTAATTACATCTATGCAGAAGGAGAACCAGGCAAAAAGGAGAATTTGCTAGCCTGAGATCCTCACACACAGCCCAAAGCTTTCTGATGGGAGTTCCTGGGAAAAGTGTAAAGAGGAAGTTACATCAATGTACCACCCAACTACTCAAGCGGACCAAGAAGTTGAGTGTGGGAGCTTTTCATACACTCCAAATTTGCAGGCGTTTATAAATTGAGGTCTTTCTTCCCTTATTTTCTTTTTATTTATTTATTTTTTATTTTAACAGGGGAAAGCGCGAACGCAGTCCCCCACTACCACAAATTATGCAATCGAGTTTCCCACATTTGGGGAAATCGCAGGGGTCAGCACATCCGGAATGCAATGGATAAGCCTCGCCCTGGGAAAACTACCTTCGTGATCATGGTATCTCCCCTGCCAGGTAAGTATTTCCCTTATTTTCAATGCCTCCTGCTGGGAAGGACGGTCCTAAGATGAAACCATTCAGGACTGTGAGGCACAACTGTTCAGAGCCACCACAATACCGCATGTGCTCTGTGGATTAACAGAGACACCTAGTGTTCCAGCGCAGAGCTGGCCCCTGACAGCCGAGTTTAGGGCTTGGCTCTTAACAAGCCTCGACCACCCCCAGCTCTCCTTCCACCATCCTCCTTCCTCTGATGCCTTCAAGAAGGTCTTCTCTGCCCCACCACATCATATGTGGAAGCTCTTCAAATACCTACCCCAGCTTTAACAGGTCAGGGATGGAGTTGGTCAGATAATGTCCAAAAGGAATTATCTTCTGGTAATTGCTATGAGGCGGTGACTGGCATGCTTTGGACAGCCACCACTCCATCATCTTTCTTGCCCTTCACACACGCCAGTCTAGGTCTAGGGCTGCCAATTGGTTAGAAAGACCTGAAACTGAGTCTACTGTGATATCTTTTTTTTTTCATTTCCTTATTAAAAATATATTGCCCATCTCAGGGACTTCGCATGCTCTGTTCCCTTTGTCTGGAATGACTTTTTCTGGCTCTTTCATCATTCAGCTCTCATTTCAAATGTGACCTTGACAGAGATTCATTTTCACATCACCCTATAGAGAAATGCTCCTCCCATCCTGGACGCTTTCCATCTTGGTACTCAATATCGTTTCTTCTCAGTGGCCATAATAAAGTACAATTACTTTACCTATTTGCTTCCCTTCTCATTTTTGTCTAAATTCCCTATTAGACTGTAGCCCCACAAAGATAGGGACCACACTGTTTTCACGGATGTATCTCCTGCAGGGCTGACACTAAACACTAGACAAATTCTTCAAACGAACGGATAAATGCAACTGTGACTCTTGCCCACTAATGATACGACCTTGTAAAGGTCATTTGACTTTCCTGAGCCTCTACTTCTCATACATAAAATGAAGATGTCACCTGCCTTGTAGGTAGTCAGAGTGTCAGACATGGCAGGCACTGTTACTCTACTGCATCAATTTAAGATGCCCATCTTTTGCATTTTAACCTTTTCGAGATAAAGGTCATTTTATAATTGCTGGAGTCTTAGATTACATAAAATATGGTAATCTTATGCAGGACCCAAGTTCCTCCTACATTAAAAAAAAAGTCCTCTGGAAAGACATGGTCATGTGGCTCTATGTGTCTGTTTACTGTTTCAGGAACAAGATAGCATGGATGCTAATACATTCTACTCCACAACGCCACCATCGCCTCTCTCTCATTTCCTCTCTAAGTTCTGCTTCCTCCCCACTCTCTTAGTTAATGAGAATACCTTTCTAAACTTGTAAACATCTATTTTTCCTTCAAAAGCCCCAGGGAGTAAGAATAATGAAACACCTTAATTAAGCTACACAGAGCAATACTCCCACCTGGGTGGCGATATTTTGTCCTGCTTTCCTTAGTTGTTCTGAGAATTACATTATACCAGAACAAATAGTCATAGGTCACTTAGCCATGTGCCAGGCATTGAGCTAAATGCTTTCCTGCCTTATTTAATTCTCGCAATTCCCCACTGTGACTGCAGGCCAGCACTAGCTCCATTTTACGGATGACAAAAATGAGGCCCAGATGTACTGAGTTACTTGTTCAAGGTCCCACGGCTAAATAAATGGCAGAAAGGCTAAAGATCTGATTCCAAAGATTCGAAAATCTATGAATTTACAGACTGGAACCTCCCAAAGGCTATAAGCATTCGCCAAGCATGAATGATGTCTATCAAGAAGTTTTCTGTCTAGAATTAAAGAGTCATAGTTGTTGTGTATAAAACAATGGTTCCAAAATTATTACATATAATATCTCCTGGTTGGTCAAATTTGGCTCAAAGGCAACCACTTTATTTTAAAGGGTATAATGTATCAATTAATTAGCAAAACACTACAGATGAGCTGCCAAATACACATATCCATCAGAGTTCTTTTGATTGCAATTAGCAAAAACAAACTTGAACCAACTTAACAAACCACTAAAGGAGTCTGGTGGTTAACATCTGAAAAGATCAGTGATGGGATAACCTTCAGGTGTGGCTTGATCATGCTCTGGCTTGTTCTCCATACCACACTGTTCTTAGTTCTGTCCCTTGTGTGAACCACCTTAACCCTCAGCCTGATTTCTTCCATGGTAGGAAAATGGCAGCAGAAATTCCAGGCCTCACATCTGCACACTTGCCATCTATCAAATAGCCCTGAACTTCTATTAGGACATCTTAGATCACATGTCCATTCCTGAACCAACTGCTGCAGTGAGATGGATGGGATATTTTTTTGTTACTGGCTGTGGCCAAATAGAGCCCACCCACCACAGCCTGCACAGGTGGGGAGGGAAGGAAGGGGATCTAGGAAAGCAAGTGCCTCACATTCCACATCAAGCAAGTTTGTTTCTAATAGAGAATGAAATGGCACAGGGGAGGGGCGGAAGCAAGCGGGCCTCCGCTGTCACCTGTGTGAGCTCAGGGGTCACTCTCCTTCTAGAACTCTTCTGTGGCTCCCTGTAACACTTGAAACAAAACCCAAAACCTTCACCATGGCCTCTAAGACCCTGCAGAACTTGGCCTACCTCTCCAAACGCCTGCCTCACTCACCCATTCTGCTTTTGCTGTTCTGGCCACTTGCTGTTCCTCATCCCGTCCAAGCAATATCCCAACTCCAGTCCCTTGCACTTGCTGGTCCCCCATCCAGAACTCTTTCCCCGATCTCCACATCACTTCCTTATTGACTTCATTCAGGTGTCGGCCAAAATTTCACCTTCCCAACCATTCCATCTAAAACAACCCTCTTCTTTCTCTATCCCCTTACCTTGCCCCATTTTTCTGCCCATCCCATGGCAGAACCAACTTGACACTATGTGTTTAATCATTTATTTTCACTGGAACAGGAACTTTGGGAGGGAAGCCTTCTTCTGGACACCACTCGTCATGGTGAGTGTCTCACATCTACTACAGGTATGAGACACACATGAAGGGCTGAATTCATGCAAGGGGAGTGAATGAGAACAAATGCCTGCCTGCACGAATGAATGAATGAACAAATGAAAGAATGAGATCCAGGCGATTGGTAGATGAACATGAGTAACAGATACCAGGGGATTGTTTTTATTCTGGTTGTTCTGTTTTGTTTTCACCTAGTTGGATAAAGATAAACATGTCTTCCCAGTCCTGCATTCAGAGCTCAGAGTCTATTTAAGAAACGCTCTGTTTCGAAAGCAGAAGATTTATTCAACTTAAAATCTGTAAATGGTTTAGAGGCCTGTCTGATGGCTTCCTCCGCATCTCCGAAACTGAGTGGAAGATGTTTGCCAATGGTTTGGCCTCCCTGCACGTATGTAAACAGAATGCTTTAAAAATCAAGGCAGACAACCCCATTATGACCTGGCTTGTGCCCAGTGTCAAAATTAAATATTGGCTTCCTTCTCCCTTTCTGCCTTTTACTTCCTTCTTTCTGACTAGTCGGAATTACTGAGACTCCCTTGCGGACATTGTTGCTCAAGTCTTTGCATCCGGTTAATATTTATTGGCACTCTTCAGGGACGCACACCGTCTGAAGGGACTTGTTCTAGAATTAATTTAAAGGGACTTGATGACGCTGCAGCTGAGCTTTTCACTGTTCTCATCACAAGTCTCCCAGGAAAGACCAGCTTCTCCACGTTGTTCCCCACTTGCTTCATTCCTGGCGATACCAAACATCAATCTATGATGACGATAATGACGATGATTGATATTCCTGGTGAGAATATCAACATTTCAGAAAGGTTTTGTGGTTTACAAAATGAAATCCCATGAACCACATCCTGTGATAAATTAAGTTGGAATACAAGCAAATGACTCCTGCCTGCAATGGGAGGACCTTTGTAGGGGCTGTATGGCAGCAGAAGACTCCCTAGGGCCCCACGGAAACATACCTGGAGTGTGCTCTTTCCCTGGGAGGACGGAGAGTCAGAGGACTGGATGCTCGAGTCAGGCACTCCTGCACCTGATCCTACCGCTGAGTGACTCTAGCAAAGTCAATTTTCCCTCTGGGATTTTTTTCTCATGCAAAAATGGGAGGATGGAGTTGTTGCAAGAATAAAATAATGCATGT
Source organism: Smutsia gigantea (assembly GCA_032199065.1). Lineage (NCBI taxonomy): Eukaryota > Metazoa > Chordata > Mammalia > Pholidota > Manidae > Smutsia > Smutsia gigantea. The sequence goes on along the minus strand of JAVSCE010014078.1, from coordinate 80,401 downwards.
AAAAATCCTTAACATGGTATTAGATCTTACAAGTGCTGTGCTAGTGAATACTTATCTTATTCCCTCATTCAGCACATATTTGGGTGTCTGCACTATGTTAGGCTGTGATGTACAAAGACACATGGACAAGGTCCCTGGAGTCCACCATCATCCTCACCACCACCACATTATTATTTTTATTGTTATAATCACAAAGGACCTAGAAGGAAAAGGGCTGGTGTAATAGAAGCAATACATGGAAGTCTGGGAGAAAGAAAAATGGGGCTTGGCTTTGCCATTAACCCGTCTCTCATTAGTGAAAAATGAACCCTGTGTCTTCTAGGCTGCAATTTCCTCATCGGTCATAAAACATAGGGAAGTAATGTACAATTCTGCTGCTGTAACCCAGTGGAAAATAATTTGTTTTAACTAATAATCAATTTTATGAATTGGAACCATAAAGAAGAACAAAATCAGATCAGAAGCACATACTTTATGAGGTTTAGATGATACACTGATAATAAATAAACTGAAAAGTAAATAAATAAAAATTTTCAGCAGTAGCATTAGTCCTACCAGACTCTCTCGTTTGCCATTTATCTGACGAATTTCAGGACACTGCAGAAAAATTAGACACCCACTTCCAGCGGGTAGTGGACCCACCATCACCTATCAGAAACAAATATTTTCTTCCAGCTTTAGGAGAACCTCTACAAACTAGTCCAGTCTGATGATTAATCCAATCTTTCCAGGGGTAGTTCAGTGGGGGTAAACCACTCCCAGCAAAGGCAACTCAAATTCACACCTGGAAGTTGAAGGGGTTTAGTAGATGTATGATTTAGGGCTACATAAAATGACCACCTAGTCCCCGCTATGTCCCAGACACCCCCAGCTGAAACGTTAAGAGTCACTTTTATTTTGTTTTGCTTTGATAAAATGTTAGTAAAAGGCTGGAGGTCTCTCTCCAATCTGTGGGGCCTCTACTCACAGAAAATCATAGACTGGCAGTTCTTTAGGTGATTTCTCCAGAATGTCTGGCCAGCAAAGCTGCAAGAATATAGAATGAGGGAGACCCCTGTTTTCCACAGATCTAGTTGTGCCGACCTGGGTATAAAGATGCCTGGAGGTGAGATATCAAAACAGCCTGTCATCACTTACTCTAATATTCACCAGTCTTAAGGCTCATCAAGTCCCTGTTTTGGTAATGATTATAAATAATGATGGTAATGATACAATAAACGAATGCAAGACATCTTATGATAAAATGCTTAAAGATGCCACGGAGGTAATACAAGTAAGTGGTCAAGGTAGAGACTGAGGTAAACTGGGGCAGGCCCTTCTCTATCTAAAGGTCACTTCCCATGTCCAGTTGATCATCTTCAGGTAGGAGGAAGGTTTCGGTCCAAGAGGGCAGCATGGGAGGCTCCTGAGCTCCCACTGAATCTACACTTACCCACGGGACAATCCTCCCTAAAAGAAATCCAGAAACTAGCTGAATGACTCCCACACATCCGATGAACAAGAAAATACCCACATCGAAATGGGTAGGAAAGGCTGTGACACTCTCTCACCATAAACCCCACCCCAGGCATTATAAATCCTAATACAAAAGTTACACAGTGAATATAAAATGAAGCCAGGATTCAAATCCTGGGAGGGAACTCACAACCCCTGGCTTCTCCCAGAGGAGTGAAGCGTTTGGACTCAACATCTAGAGCCCTAGCTTTTAAGACTTCCAGATGGAAATGTGGGATGATCATCGTCAACTCTACATATTTTTTGAGATCAGCTAAAAATGTAAATTTTTGTGAAATCTTTCAATTTTTAGATGTGGGGACTTATTCGAAACTTTTGAAAACAGTAAAAATGTTCTGTGAGTCAAAAATAAGTATCACAACTTCAGGTCAATTTGCAACCTCTGAAATTGTATAATAGAGTTGAGATCCAAACAAAACTGGGTTGGAATCCTGGCTTCATTTTATATTCACGGTGTAGCTTTTGTGTTAGGATTTATAATGGACTTGCTGCTGATCTACCCAGCACCCATTTCCCTCTTCCTCACTGTTAACAGAACTCACCTCTGTTGAGACTTCATGCCTCTCAGATGAAGCCATGTGCTTTGGAGGAGACGTACCCCATCCCCAGTTCTAAGAGTAGGTCTGATTTAGTTTAACCTAATCCTGTTTGCCTTCTCAGTTAACTGGGTCAGGAGTCCAGAATTAAGTCAATCACGGCATTTTCAAAATGGCTGTCCTTTGCCCAGAGGTAGGTATGTGACCCAATTTGGTCACAAACAAAAAAGTCATCCTAGGTGTTGTTAAAAGCAAACTTTGAGTTATGAAGGAAGCAGTTTGAGAATAAAGACTATATTCCCAAAAGAGCAGAGCTTATAGAGAAAAGAACCGGAACCTTGATCATGCTTCACCTGAAGTTCACCCTACCTTTGGAATTCCAATCAAATAATTCAATCACATAACTGAATTTAGTTGATTGTTAACTGCAGCAAAAACATCTTAACTCACACCTAACAATTAACGATAATGTGTTTCAACTGACTGGCACTTAATACATGGTAGGTTATATCATTAGAGTACTTTAACATTTCTATTACATTGCATTTTAAAATACATATACTCCCATAATATAAAGTATGAAACTTGAAGTTTCCCTCCCCACTCCCACACATTATGATATATTAATTACATCAAATTGTTAAAACTGCCTTTTATTAATAGTGATGGAAATGAAAAGGAAATGAGTCTATGTGACAGGAGAGCTGTTCTCCATCATGCAGGAAACTGAGCCGTATGTGTTGATTCCTGTGTTTGGATAGGACTTAACCAAATGAGGCGAATCCTCAGGAACTAGCTATGGGGATTTGGATGAGAGTACACCAGACATCAGCCGATTAGCCAGTTCATTTGCCAAACTTTGGGGCCTGTGTAAAAATGTGGCTGGCCTCCCATGCCCATGCAGAGTCCAGCTAGCATCACCAAGCTAACAGGGGCTCCTCCATCCCTGGGATCAGTACCAGCCCTTGGGGTACCAGGCACCTGCACAGGGGCTCAGTCACATCTAGAGGCTGGCAGTATCCACATGTGGCCAAGAGAAGGAGACAAAGGCAACGAACAGATAAGAGAGGCCCATTCTGGCTGTCTAACTCCCACCTGGAAGGTTTCTATCCTACATATGAGGAGATGTACAGACAAACCCTCCTCCAGGAAAGTAGACCAAGGACAGCTTGTAAATAAACTGGCCCTGAGCACTGTGCCATGTGCTCCTCCCTTATGGTGGAAAGGATTTTTAGCTTTGTTGTTCTGTATGACATCAGATGTTTTCCAGATCATACCAAAAATGAAACAAAGGGAGATACGGTTTGTATCCCCCAACCCTTCCTGAAGTATCACCTCCTCATCTCTCCAAATCCAAATCTGGGCTCACCATCTATGTTATGGCCCCGGTCTTGTACAGTACTGGTTTCCTTTGCCTCAAAGAATTCACTGTTCTGATGATTTGCCTAGCAGCTCATCACGTGATAAATTTTAATTTTTCTCTGTGATGATTAAAACCGCTGGTGTGATTATTTATTTCTCCTGGGTTGAACTAACCCAAACAGACTACCACTGACCGTAGATTATAGATCTTCGGAAGATCCTAGTACCTACCGTGAGGTGTAGCATTTAGCAGACACTGTACAGACACCCACCAGGCTCCATAACAAAATCAAGATTGGGAATATCAAGGGGTTGGGAAATCAAATCTCGCCAGGAGAAAAGGCAGCAGAAATTCACAGCTCAATTCTTCCTCCTCAGTTTCTCCTTTTCCCCAAGGATTATTTACCAATTAATGTTGAAGTTCCTTCTGGTTTGGACCCAGTCTCTCTTCTGATTCCTCATTCTCCTCTAGGTGATCTCACCCAATCTGAGGCTTTAACTACCATCAATAAGCTCAAACCTGTGTCCTATATTTTCAGTCTGAGCTCAGACTCTTTTTCCCAATTGCGTACTTGAGATTTCCACTTAATGTCTCAAAAGTGTGTTCCATTGAACAGGTTTGAAACTAGATGTTGTCCATGACTCACTCCCCTAATTTCTTTCTTGTCCAGTTTTGTAAAAGGCATCACCATCTATTCAGCTGTACAAGTGATTATCACATCTCTTTTATCACTTCATATTCATCCATCAAGTCTTATTAATTTTACCTTCAAAACATGCATTAAGCCCACCCCACACCTCTCTGTACACACAGCCATTACTCTAACCCAAGTCACTGTCTTCTCTCTCCTAGACTACGCCACGGTGCCCTAACTCTCCCTTGGCTTCCACATTAAGAATCTCTCGCCCCCAGGAAACTCTGTCAGCAGGCACCAGACTAACGAAGACGGTGCTTTTCTTTATCTTTTCACAGAAGAGAACAGCAGCCAAACTATTAGTATCTGCCACCAAATTAACAACTTTCAAGATAAAAACTTCCCTAGTATTAGAGGAAACAGATCAACCAGCCTTTTTGTTAGGTGTGCTAACCCAAAGACTTGTATCTGAACTAAGGTAAATCTGAACAATATTTATGCCTTATGCATGATCCCAAAACAACCCAGACCACCTTTCCCCCAAGGTAAAAGCATGGCCAATTTCTGGTCCTTTCAAGTTGCCAGGATTGGGTTGCCACCATTTGTCAAGCTATTCATTGGATGCCAATTGGAAATGATTGACTTGCACTGCAGGGTTGGCATACGGTACTCTCGACCTGCAGCCAAAAAAGAGAGGTCTATGTTCCAGGAGAGATGCCTCAAACAGAGATGATGCTGAAAAGAGACTGTTGACTGAGCTCTCAGGCTGAACACCCAGGGAGCACTGCCCGCCTCTCATGGGTCCATCAGGATACAGAAAGATCAGATTAGCTGTGCATCTGGCCCAGGGAAGGAGGAGAATTAGCATCTGTAGGGTGCCAACTATATCCTAGATGCTTGGCTAAATTTATTGCGTGCATTTAAGTGTCACCAAAGCCCTCTGGTTGGAATTATCTCTGTTTAGAATCAAAGAAATGAAGGCTCAAAGCAGCTAAGTAAATTGCCCAGGATAACCCAGATAATGAGAGGGTTTGCACAAAACCCTGGGCAACCCCATATTCCACAAAGTCACACAGCCTCGTGGAGTGTGCTTTGGGTTCTCAATCTGACACATGCTGCTGGATTCTCTCACATCTCATTTGTACATATTTCTTACTGATACACTTAGAGACTCGGCCTTTTCCTCCCATTGCTGAGGGCAGAGTGCCAATCAGCTTCACAGCATAGGCCACAGGATGACCTGGTCTCCTGGGTGTCTCATGTCATTGCCAGAAATGTTTGTCGAACATATATGGTGAACCCACGGATAGATATTTGCAAAGACTTATCACATTCACCCAGGGAAGTTTTAACTCCGGTCAGGCTCAGATTGGCATTAAAAAGGAAACCAACACTGATAATTCTGATGATCAAATAAAAATATGCCAGCCAGGCTTAGTGCAGTCTCTTAATGGGCCATGAAATCAGAAACTTTTCCTGTGGATATTTTAGAAATGAAGATTGAAGAAAGTATCAGGGTAAGTAGAATATGAATTAAACTAGCTCTCACTTATACACCTTCCTTCCACTGCCCTTCCTGTCAGAGTAGTAATTAATCATTGACAATGTTGTTGCTTCTTAGAGCAGAAGACTGACTTCATAAATCCAGGAGTTAATGTAAAACACATAAGCGGTCAAGCCAGGTATCATCGGTCAAGGCCAAATAACTTCCCTTCAATAGTAATTCATAACTCTCCTGAGAGAAGGTGCTCTTTTCCCACTCGTTTGGGTTATAGATCTACATGAACACTTCTGTTTGACTCTGAGCAGTAATTTCTCCCCACCCCGCTCCCTTAGCTAAGTGGGAGCCCCAGGACATACGGCCATAATTCAGTCCTTAACGAGACTGAAATATACCCCCATTTCTCACTTCCCTACCTGTGTACAGCTTGTTTCTAATAAGGATAAATTAAATAATAAGGACAGCAACATCATGAGAAACAGACAACAGGGACCAGACAGTTATTTGTGAAATGCCTACTACGTGCCACGAACAATGATCACGGATTTAATTCTGCTCAAATAAGATGGCTGTAACACACACACACACACACACACACACACACACACACACACTTTAGGAAAAAAAACAAACGGGGTTTAGAGTGGTTACCAAATATTTGGTAATTAGTGCACAGCTAATTCAAACCCAAGTCTGTCATGTTACCCAACCCATGAACTTTTCTCTGCCCAGTATCGCCCTTCCTCCCACCAGCCATGTTCTTCCCACAGTAACCCCTTGGCAAGAGGACTGAGGCCTTAAACACATCCACCTCCCTTCTATGACTTGCTTCTCGGCAAGTGTAAACTCTGTCCCCTCCAGTGTGGCAGAGGTAAACCCCATGAACACACACACATGCACCACTCGCAGCACAAATGGAATGTTCTATGTCCCATCAAACCGTAGGCCTAAAATGTGATGTGAACCGCATCTGGGTCTATGTGTCTGAACCAAGAGATAATGTGGGCATGAACGACTAGGGCTTTAGCACCAGAGAAAAGGATAAAAATTGCCAAAGACCAGCTTGGACATTATGAACAGGGTACCGAGTCAGCCCAGATGGCACCCTCCCCCTCCTTCGCTGCGACGCTTCACCGTAAAGACATTTCCTTCCTCCGGCACCTCCAACCCAGTGGAATAAGCCTCTCCTAGGGGATATCCTACTGACCACCAGCCTTGAAGAAGTCAAGAGCCAAACGGTGATACTGCCTTGCCCGATATTCCCATGTTGGCTTTCTGTCTCTCATCCGCGGGTCACTGGTGCCTAGCACAGAGAAGGTGCTAACTAACTACATTTTTGTGCACAGAATGGGTGGTAACGTTGTGGGCTATGGCATGCAGACATATCTGTTTCACTCACAGTATTTTTACCTGGAGGTTTTATCAATAATAGTAACCTAACCATCTATAGACTGCTTCCATATGCCAGGCTCTGGGCTAAGAGGCAAATATTTTTCTTATTCTCAGCTTACATTGGAGGAGGCAAACTTGAAGGAATTAAGGCACTGACCGAAGCCTTATATCTGGAAGGGTTCAGTTCAGGGATTCAAACCCAAGCAGCCTGGCTTCAGTGCCCGCACTCTGAACGAGGATGCCACATTGCCTCCCAGGGGGCCCCAGCCACCAGAGACCTGGACAGATTCTTGGGACGGAACTGGATGGAACAGCCTAGGTTCCATGCCAGCAGAACAGGTAATGGTTTACCTTCACAGTTGTGGAGTTCCCAATGATAGGCTCTTGCCTGGTGAAGGAACAGATGTTTAATAACTTTGCAGTGTCAAGGAGGAGGTTACATAACAGGGCTGAGCTATTTTTGAACTTTGGAAAATGCTGACTGCTCTTTTCAAAGTGCCTTCTGTAAAACCAGGAATATTAAACATAAAGCATATTTTCCCCTTTCCCCCACTTTTTATTTTTCTGAAGTCCCAGGGACAGAAACAGGTCCATGGTTAAGATCATTAACATGTCATCCTCAGCAAGTAGTCCTCTGTACCAAGTTCAGCATTATCAGCAATGAGTCACTGTCACATCTTAAGCGCACAAGCTCTGGGTGTAAGATGACAAGTAATGTCCGTGAGGACAACCAATGGACATGTCTAGCTGGCTCCAGATGTCATGCTAAGCCAGTCAGAGCTGTACCCCAAAGCCTCTTGGTAACGCATCATGAAACCATCAGGTGTAACTTCATCTGAACCCCTTCTGAAACTATTTGCATCCTCCCTAGTACATAGTGGGAGCAATGAGAGCTATATGTTTACTGGATGGTTTGCAAAATAAGACTTTTTAATCCAGTTGAAAATATAACTTTTTAAAGCTTGAGGTGACAGCCCCTAACTCTAGAATCCTGGGCTTCCTTTGAACAAGCTGATATATCCAACTCAGACTGCAGATACATCCATTCTCTGCCTTCAGCTATCCGGACTGAAGATCCCTTACTAGTAACAACCTAGATGTCCATCCAAGGGGGATGAGTAAATAAAAGATGGAACACTTAGACAACAGAATACAAAACAGCAACTGTGAATATGCTAGAATTATATGTGTCCTCATAGAGTGATCTTGAACCACAGGTTGACATAAAGGAAATTCTAACACATCAGATGCCATTTACATGCATGAAGCAGAACTACGCTTTGGGTGTAAGGCTGCACTTACACTGAAAATACAAAACACTCTCATGGATTTGGATACATACCAAATTCATTGTCATGCTCTTCCCTCCCATGGAGAGAGAGGGAGAAAACTGGGACTGGGGAGAGGTAAAGTCAGGACTTGCACATTATCAGTAATGTTTCATTTCTTTTAAATTTTTGAAACAAATGTGACATGTTAACCTTTGTTCTCTGTGGGGAGTGCTGGGGTGGTGTTTTATCAGACTCTATGTGATTCTTTTTTTTCCCAGTATTAAAAAAAAGAGTCCTTGGTACCTCAGTTTGTCTTTAGATGAATTTCCACCATTTTCATCAGATTTTACATTCTCTGAAAAGTTACATCTTAATTCATATACATATCCCAAGGGTTAGCAAGGAGGTCTGTGGAATGGAAAAAGTGATGGATGAAGGGTAGAGAGATACAGTACCTTTAATTCTTTCCTTAAAAACTGCCCATGCTGGGCTTTCTCCAGCTCCTGGAGTTGGCCTTCCCTGGGTGGGTCTAGGAACCACTGATAGTGGGGAAGTGCACCGGGCACCCACAGATTGTGCCTTGTTGCAGCCTGTCACCCAGACTGGGCATTATGAGCACTCCCTGGATGGAGACATGTTTTATTAAACACCAGGCAGTGGACTGACAGCTGACCACACTTGATGCATCACTTCTCTGGGGCTGAAATACCATCAACAAAATTGCTGTGTTCCAAGCATAACTCTTGAAAACAGCCTGACAGCATTCACAGCAGTATGATTTTTTGTTTTTTTAGGAATGGAATTCAGAGTGGTCCCTAGAAGGAGATCTACAGGCCTTGCCACCCATCCTTCTCAAATTCCTTCTCTATATATTGTATTTCAATTGCCCTAAAATCGAGTTATGTTTTCTCCAAAATTATACATTTCTGAATATTCCAGTAGCAGAGCGCTATAGTGCTCATTATCTAAGGAATGGGCATGGATTACATCAGCGAATATCAGGCAAAAAAACATGCAAAATGGGGATAAGAGCAATAATTTTAAATCTCAAGAGCTGAGCCATAATGATGGACTGTAAAGAATAGTGACATTTCTCAGAAGCATAAAATGTAATGTAAATGTCCACCAAGATGGGAACAGTTAGATAAATGATGATACAACCACATGATGGAATGCAGCTTTAAAAGTGATGTTTGCCAAGATCTCCAATGACCTACAGAAATGCTTAGGACGTAAGACGGGAAGAAATTCAGACACAAAAGCAGAGACGAGGAGCCCGAGTGTGGGCAGTCTTCCCAAAGTGTCTCCTGTTGGTGAGGATGTAGGAAGTCAACGGATTTCACAAATTGCTGGGTGACTATAAATCGGTATCATTACTCTGCAGGACAATTGGGCAATAATACTTAATTTAAGAAATGCACCTACTCCATGGCCCCCAAAATTCTACTCCTTAGAATCAACCCTAGAGAAATATTTGTATGCATAAAGCAGCAGGTAGGGTGACGGTCACTGTAGTTTAGTTTCTAATGGAAAAGAAACTGAAACAACCTAAACTTCAATCATTATGAATGCTGGATATATGAGTCACGGTGTATCCCTATTGAGGAATGCAAGGTATAGGTCCAAAGAATGTATACAGACACACACCACATATGTGTATCTACACATACATATCTACATGTGTTCACACATATGTATATAAATACATATATATGCACACATACTGGAGATACAGCTGTAGACAGAAGATGGATGGATGGATGGACAGACAGATGGACAGATAGATAGACAAGCAGATCTCAAGTATAGGTTTTCAAAGTATACCGTTGAGTAAAGAAAGTAAGTTCCAGAAAACAAAGTATGATGTTACTTAAAAGCAAAAGAGATGAGACAAGAGGAAGAGGGGAGAGGAAAGTATAATCAAACCCAGGAAATCCAAGAAGCACACACAGATATTCTCTATCACTCTGAATATGTAAACAAACAAATGAACAATAACCAAGCTCTGATCCCACTTTGGAAGCTAGGCAAACATCCCCCTCTTACTGGTGCAGAGTGTGGAGCGGGACCTCTGGCTTCTCCGTCTGCCCGTAGCAGCTGGCCTTGGCCTCGGGGATGTAGGAGAATTTCTCCAACATGGAGAACGCGGCAGTGGTCAGGATGCCCAGGCCGTCCCTCACTCTCGCCTCCAGGCTATAGTCCCAGTCATCATAGGAGACTGAAATGAGTCCTGATGGAAACTCTTTGGGGATGAGCTCCGTGTTCCCGGAAACCAGGCTGGGGACAATCCAGAAGAAATCATACCCGGTGAGGCCAAGGGAGCGGGCCTCGGTCAGGATGAGGACGGCCTCATCTTTGGAACAGTAGAGCAGGATGACGGAAGAGTGGATCTTCTTCAGCTGGACTTGCGTCTTTGCATCCTCAAAGGAAGTATCCAGGGTGATCACGTTCTGCATGTCCCAGCCCACAAAGCTGTTGTCCACGGTGGTCTTGATGAAGCTGACAAACTCCCTGTAGCCGGGGAAGATGGTGGTCACCAGGGAGAAGACATGCCAGTCATAATCTTGCATGATCTTCAGCATGACTGTGGCTTGTTGCTGAATGGACGCTCCAAACTGAAAGAAGGTTGACGTTGGATCCTATCAGTAGGTGAAAAAAAAAAAAAGGCAAAAAAGAGGATGAAGCTGAAAGCAGTTTATATAGAGCCATCTGTCTTTCCAGGCTTAAAGAAGCTCCTTCCTAGAAATGAGGGAAAATAAATCACACACCTAATTCATACGCAAACAGTCCTGAGCACTTACTGTATGCCACGCTCTGGAAAAGACACTGGAAAAAGAGAGATGAGAGAGGCCCCAGACCTCAGAGCCCACAGCTTGGAACAGTGAAGGACACCTGTTATCTTTGCCAGCCCATCATGTACCCTCCTCATTTTCCTCTAGTTCATCCCATTCACCCCTTTGAGTCCATATGGTTCCCACAGAACAAACTTTATCTGGCCCCAAGGCTCATGACTGGAAAAGGAAGCCAACAGAGACAAACAACATCAGGAAATAGAGACAGATTCCTGGTGATGTACTTGGAGCACCTGGAGTCTGCTGTGACTGAAGCCCTTCCCTCGGGAGCTTTGTAAGCCCACAAGTTCCCATGTTCACTCGAGCCAATTTAAGTAGGATTTCTGTCACTTGAACCCTAGACTCCTGTGTAATAGAGTATAATAAATGCTAGGTGAACATCTATCTGAATCAACAAACATATGTTGAACATCTACCTATGAAGCAACTTGCCTGTAAATCCGTCTCTACTTTAGGACTTGGGGAAACCATGATACATAAGGCAGACAGAAGACATGGCTCTGCCTCTATTCATCCGGTGGGAACTTGAGGAAGAGCAGTTTCCATGGACTGGGGAATGAGAGCCAGAAGGGGATGTTGAAGGAGTATCCAGGTGAGGAAGGGGGAAATGAGCAGACATTACAGTCAGAGGAGCCCTGGGGATACATCTGGATTATTCCAGAACCTGGAGGTACACGCATTATGGCTCATGAAGGAGGGGGGATGACCTGATGTTGGAGAGCTTGGCAGGAACCCCATCACTTCTGACCTCAGGGGCTGTGTTCAGAGGCTGAAACCTGATTCTGGGCACAAGGGGAAATCCATTGAAATGTTCTTACACTGGAAAGTGACACGGTGACTTGTGTTGGGTCAAGGGACCTCTAAGAGCTAACATGTCTCCAGGTCATGATTTGATCACAAGAACAAATTTCCCTCGGAAGGGCAGATGATGCAGACAGTTACACAATATACCAGCTACCTTCATCCCCTTCACTTGTGGAATTCCCATGATGATGCCACGGTTTGGCATTCTTAGCCAGGGAAAATGAGGCTCCAAATGAACTTAGGTTCTGGTTCCATATCCAGTCCCCCCCTTTCCAACACCCAACCACAGCTTTCTTGGGATCCCTGAAGATCTGCATATGGCAGATGCTTCAATCACGTTACTGACAGGCATGGTGCAAAAAGGACAGCTAAACAGAGCGTTTGCCTCTGTGTTAACCCCAAACAGGGCGCAGCAAGTGCTGAGATATATTTTTTCCTGGGAACTGAAAGAATTCTCAAAGAGTCCCTCATTCTGCATTCTGTGTTTACCATGTGCACTTAACACAATCTTGTAGTACAAATACGGTGGTTCCATCATGTGTGTGTGTGTGTGTGTGTGTGTGTGTGCGTGTGTGTGTGTGTTAGAAGTGGACGAGTCCAGCATGTTTTCAGAACAATATGCTGTAGCTGTGCATGTCAACTCCTTCAACTCTTTCTGCCTGGCTCTCCCAGTGGGCGTCCACTGAACAGAAAGTTTTATCTGAATGGGCCAAAAGCTGTATTTCCTCGAAGTACTCCCCTTTTCTAAAATGCATGGGCTTGGGGTCTAATTTGAGTGCAGCGTGGCCTGAAGGCAGAGAGAGAAAACAGAAATAAATGCCTTCTGGGCTCCTTCCAATATCACAGTTCTATGAATTTCACCTAATTAAATCAATTAAAGCGGGTAACAGATCTAAAGACATTGGATAATTATCTTTTTCCCTACAGTAGCTTTTGGAGAAATCCAATATTCTTGGATTGATTAATCACTTTAAATCATGCCTCAACAAGCCTGGGAACTGCTCAAGGGCAGAAATTTTGCTGTCCTCATCTCTCTGTCCCTGGAACCTGGCAGAAGGCTTGGCACATGACACATCAGTAAATGGAGGGTGAGGGAATGCATGAGTGAATGAATGTGTGAATGAAACCTCAGAGAAAGTCCTTGGATTCAACAGAAGGCAAAAGAGGAGAATTCAGTATCTAAGACTGCATTTTTGTATGGCTTCCCAATGTCATGTCCAAAAAATAAAAACTTTCAACACCATCAACCTGCTTTCCGCAGGAACCACACCCCCATCCAATCCCCAAAACATACTTAGTGTATCCTTTATTGATGAGGAGAATATAAAAGTCCTATAAGCCTCGACAGCTGTCCACTGAACCTCATCAAACACCAAAAAAGGTGCTTGTCAGATAAAGAACTCACCAACAGAAGACACAGAAATCAAGTCTCATGATGGTTATATTCATCAACCTCATGGATGTTAGGAGCCTCTCGGGATGGGGCCAAAAAGTTCCAAACTTCATTACAAAAGGAATGTATCAATTCCCACGGAGCAGTTGCCTCTGAGGAAGCCGGCCCCCAAAGGTACATGGCCACTGCTAAAGACCAGTGGGGTCAGCATCTTCTTGTACTGAGCACACAGGAAATGCAGGAATTCCTCGGGAGGGCTTATGCTGAGGACACCCTGGGACCCCAGGGAAAGGATCTCTGAGACCACATACACTTGCTTCCTTGGGGTAACTGGTACTGGTGGGGAGGCGGAGGTCAGCACGCTAGATGTGGGAGTGGGTGATGTGTGGGGTGCCCCAGCACCTTGCTCCACGTACTGGGAGCTGGACATCATTGCATTTGTGCACATATATCTACAAGCAGCTCTGAGCAGAGCAGCCTTATTTAGCTCTCATGCAGAGAGGAGGGCACGGCTGTGCTGTGAACTTCATGAAGGAGAATGGTAATTACAGGGATAGAAGCTCAGTAGCCAAGAGCTAGCTTGGCACAGGCCATCTGTGTAATAACGGGCGCAGACTCCCTGCCTTATGCCATCCCCGCTCCCCTGTCTTGCAACACATAGCCCGAGCTGAATCTCTCCTTTTACCCTCTTCTAATCGTCATTAATATCTTCTCCCCTAGCTAGGTAACAGTGTAACTTCTGGGTCACAATGCCCAGGTACCAATCGCCATTGTGTGGCCCTGGGAAAAATCACTTAACCTTCCCAAGCCTCAGTTTCCCTATCTATACAATGGTTACAGCAATGGTAATAAGTACACTAGCTAACATGCTGAAGTCCTTACTCTAGCAGAGTCATAGGGTTGAACATCTTCTATGTAATATCTCATTTAATTCTACCCCAACGACCTTCCTAAATGGATACTAGCAGTATCCCCATTTTACACATGAAGAAACAGACTCAGAGGCAGAGTGCCTTTCCTGGGCTCACACAGGTAGTGAGTCAGGTTTGCCTGCCTTCGAGATCCCAAGCTTCTCACTCCTGCAATAAACTGTTGCAATGACAGCCCTTCCTTCATGAGTTGTAAGGATTATGTGATCTCCCAGTACAAAAGCAAGCTGCGAGTACTCTTTGCATAGCAAGCGCTCAACAATTGTATGTCACTGGTTATTTTCACCAAGGGTCAGGAATCTTGATGTCTCCCATCAGGGGCTTATGCTATCCCACCCCCAAAAAGAGGTAATTCATACTCTGGACTTGAGCATCTCGACAACTCACCCTGTTCATGGCTATCTGATTGAAATTGCTAAACACGGCTTTAACCTGACCACTCCTCTCCTCTGCAGTCTTCAATGGCTCCTCTAGACCTATCCCACTGAGTTTAGACTTCCCAGCCTACTGTGTATACCAGTTAAACGTTATAGCTGGAATAACAGAGGCTCTCGGGTCTTTCAGACGCGAGTTCACGTCCTGGCTCTGCACTAACTAGCCATGTGACCATGGGTAACTACGTAAACTTTCTGCATCTGTGTTTCTTCATCGATAAAATGGGAATACTGAGCAATGTCCCATGGGGTTGCTGTGCATGGGGTGAACAGTAGAAGTTAAGAGGCTCAGCTATTCATGCCTAACTTCAGCAGCTCCCCTTCTTGGCCGCCGTCCTCCGGACCACAGGGACATACCAGAGAACTAAGGGGATCCCAACCCTGCTTCAGAAACTGGTATCTCCAGATCCACTGACATACTAGTCGCACGTTCCCCATCCGCTCCACTAACCAGCCCACTCACTCTGCGCCCAAGGAGGCTGTGCGGAGAGAAGGCACTGTCTTTCCTCACAATGATGAATCACACTTTGGAGAGGGAGCATTACTAATATCCTGCCTGGACCTCACGGACGTACTCTACAGCATTTCCATTTCCATTGGCAACTGAAACTCCCAAAACCATTATGGACCAGAGGTGCTCTATACCCTTCGAAGGGATAAAAGAAAAAAAACCAAAGTTGTTATCTTCAAAACATAATCGCACAGCAAGGCACTGGAGAAGCTCACGTTTAACTTTGGATTTTTCTGGTGGTTTTACGGACTGGCAGGAGGCAATGGGGAATTTGGCCACACTCCCAGGGCCTGGTATCTGATATACCAAATGGCCCTTTTTTCAAGGCCCTGAGCGTTCCTCCCGCTTCCCACCTGGATAGCAGAGGCTGTCTCTCCTGCACTTACCTCCTCCTGCCGTCACTCGGCCTGTCCTTTCTGGATTCTACAGATCAGTGTCTGACCTCCTCTGGCACCAGCTCCCTCAGCAGTGTGCAGCAGGGGAGAGGAACAGATTTCAGACACCCACTTTGGTTCTGAAGCAAAAGCAGTTTTCTCCCCATGCTCCCTGCTCTGCGGAAGACAGAACAAACTGTTTTAAACACAGAGCGAGGGAGGCAGCGGGATGTGGGATTCCGGGTGTCTGTTCTCAACCTTGTGTTTCAGTCCCACCATAATGGAGGTCACATTAGATCACATCTTCTGATCTAATATTCTAAAATGTTCCAGAGCTGGCTGAGTCCTCAGAGCGAGACCCGACTGCATGGGTATCAAAGCCTATGCTTAATAGAGCCTAATATCGATTTTTCATTTCACTTGCTGGTTTACAAAGGCTGTAAAGGACACCACACCCATTATCTCTAACTACCCAAGGGATTGAAAGTGGTTATAACACTCATGGATGGCATTTCTCATAAAGACCTAGGGAGAGAGGTCAAACAGTTTCCCTAAAATCCATGTGGCCTATGCTGACAACAGCTTAGCTACTGCAGGACGCTACCCAACATTCCCTTGCACACACCAGTGGCTCTCATTCCTGGCTGCCCAAGAAAATCACTTGGAGACTTAGAAAAAAAAACACCCATGTTTGTGCCCCATGCCAGCCCCATTGAAACTGGATTTCTGGGACCTGAGTATATGAACTCCAGTGCGGACTTATTTGTTTTTCCCTGTCTCATCTCAGCAGCGGGATAAGCGTTATTCAAGTTAGTATCTTCAAAGCCTAACACAGTGTCTGACACACAGTAAGCGCCCAATAAATATTTAGTGAGAAATAAATGAGTAGGAAGCACATCCCCAGGAAGCGAGAGAGAACTGGTTGCTATTGTCAACCATGCATCCGCTTCCAGAGCTCATTTTCTGTCTGCCTGCCCGGTGGGTACCAACACAGCGGTACTGACATAGGGGACCCAGCAAAGATCAACAGGGTCTCCTTGGGAGTTTGCTTTCTCCTGTGGGAGGATTGCCCTGGGGAGCCCTGAGGTACTTTTGGTCACTCTTATTGAGTAATCCACTGAGCTTTTAAACATTTTATTTCAGTTTCCATGGATAAAAGTTTGAAAAGGACAGGTTTCAAACTTGGTAAGCCTGAGGATTCAAATGAATAGTGTTCTCACATACATATGAACGCAATCTGTCCCACTCCATGCCGTCGCCACCCACCCTCCGCCTCCTTCTCCGCCACCATCATGGCCACTGCATCCACCCATTCACCTCCTCCTCCTCATCACAGTCGTCACCACAGCTAACATTCACTGGGCAGATCCAACATGCAGCAGGTGGTAAGAAGGCTTATTATTACCCCTGTAATCAGACTTAAAAAGTCAGGCTCAGAGAATGTCGTTTGCCCAAGTTCACATAGCTAGTACATTGGCAGGGCCAGGATTCAAGAAGAGGCCATCTGAATCCAGCATCTGGAGGCTTAGCTACTGGGAACACTGACTCCAGGCATGAGAACAGGAAACAGAAGTGTGTGTGTGTGTGTGTGTGTGTGTGTGTGTGTGTGTGTGTGATGAGTAACCACCACTCACTCTCCCCAACCAGAAAAGAAGATCCCCCCGAGAAATGGGAACCAGTGTGACAGGAAAAATCATACCAAGGTGCCACTTCCCAGAAACACATCAGCTCCACTGTCCACAAACATAAAATTCCACCCCAGGAAATGTCTGCTTATTGGACCACTTTACTATATCCCCCTTATGTTCTACCCCTCCTTGTCTCCCCTCAGGAAAGGAGAAACATATTCCTGCAGCTAACCGCTATTCAGGCTTACAGGCATCCGTTACTTCCCCATCACCCCGCAGGCTTACTTCTTTTTCCTTTCCTTATTGTACCTGCTAATGTTCCGACCCTCAGAAATTCTCTCTCAAGTGAACCAGGAACTTTTCCATATGAAGTCCCTACCCCTGTCTCACCCCTCTCCCACCCACCTTCCACAGTTGTACTGGAAGTATCTTTTTAAAGTTTGAACTGGAGCATGGTATTCCCTGCTTAAATTTTGTCAGCAGCTCCCGCGACCTTCCAGATAAAATAGAAACACGCATCGACCTCACACCGTCCAGACTCAAGTGTTCAGGGCCCAGTACCTAGTACAGTATCTTAGCACCAGAAATGTGACAAACTGCATTATTGAGTGAGCTAATGAAGTCAAGCAGTGCGTGCTTGGAAGGAAAAACCAAAGGAAGTCTCCGTATTTTCCCCCTTTCCATCATTTCCCCAAAACACATCCATGCTGTCACCCACAGACACAGAATCCCGCTCCAAGCAATCCCCACTTGGAGTCTTTCATGATGGACAGTCTATCTCCCATTTTGCTTCTCTCGGGGGCAAACCCATCAGCATTCTTCTAAAATAACGTAACGCCACCTTTTCTCTGCTCTCTCTGCCTCTCCCTTCAAATGAGAAATTCAGTCTTGTTTCCGGGGCCTGTTGAGTTCCAAGCTTGGGCCGCTATCCAGGGTGCCTTTCGTGTTCCGATTCAGTGACCAGGAAGAAACGCTAGTCTTAACTCAAGAGTCTGTGCACTATAGACTGGAGGGAATGGGTCTCATCTGAGATGATTTCTAAGAAGAGCTCTACAATTGTGGGCGGAGCAAGGAAGGGGGCCACCTACAGCCACAGGGCCTTCAGCCTCATCCTTGGCTCCCAGGACAGCGCCTCCCGGCCACATGGGACTATTTAAATTTAATTTGAAAGCATTAAATAAAAGTAAACACTTGGCTTCTTAGCCACACCAGCTGTATTTCAAAGAGCCCAATGGTCTTTAAACTTTAAAGCTGATGCTCTCCCACCCCATCAGCCCCACCCCTGAAGTGCCAATTCAGTTGGTCTGGGACGGGGTCCAGGAATTTTTGAATTCTCCGGGTGATGTAATGTGCAGTCAGGGTTGAAAACACAAATATAAGTCTTCAGTACTCAACCCTGTAGCTGTGCAGACACTCATCTGGGGGACTTTTTTATACCTTTATATTTCTAGGCTCCATGCCGCACCCACTGAATCAGAATCTCCACTGAGGGACCTTAGAATATGTATTTTCCCCAGAATATGCTGATAGGACAGCAAGTCTTGGCAATGCTAGTCCAACTTCCCTATTTTCTAGGTGAGGAAACTGAGGATCACGAAGCTGGGATGACTTTCCCCACCTGAAAAATGGGAATGATAACAACAGTCACCATCTTGAAGGGTTGCTGTGCATAATTTGAAAGAGAACGTATATAAAACATTTGGTATATAGGAGGGGTTCCATCCAGTTGAGCTGGTGTTAATAGTGGTAGAGATGTTAGCCTTGAGCGTCAAGCCCCAGGTCTCACCTCCACCATGGACTCCTTGGTGCCCCCACTTCCTACTATTCCTCCCTTTCTGAATTTACAGTACCTTTATTTTACATGCCACCCCTTAGCCCTGACTTGTGGGTGTGCTTGCTTAGTTGCTGAGAGGCATGCGTCTTGCCTGCCCCTCAGACTAGAATTCTTAAGGGCAGAGCTCCATGTCTTTCTGAGTCCTCCACACCTGGCATCATGGCTCTGGAACACCGCTTTGGGAATGAGACTGGGAGCAGCGTTCTGAGTCTACAGGGCTGCCAGAGGCTGGAAAGGGAGACTAGGGCTTTATGGATTTGAGCAGACCTGTGAGATCTATTGCTCTAGGAAGAAATCTATTGATTGTCTTTCATTCATTCAACAAATCTAACTAACTATGGCAATGTGCTAGGCATTGTTCCAGGGAAGGGAATCTAAGGAAAGAGGCTACCAAGGTGAAGGTCCCTGCTTTTAAGAAGCTTACATTTTTATGGGAAGAGATAGACAAGGAAGAAGGAAATCAACACACAGAATAATTTCAGGAAAATCAGGTGATGTGAAAGTTCACTGCTTTAGGACATCTGGTCTGCTTCTCTGGAGCTGATCCAAAGGATATGAAGGAGGAGGCAGCCAGGCAAAGCTGAGGGTGGGGTGGGAGGAAGGAGAGCCATCCAAGCAGAAGCAACAGCATGTGCAAAGGTAGAAGGAGCTTGGGAAGTTCAACGAACAGAAGGAAGATCAAAAGAGCTGAAGTTTAATGAACAAGGGAGAGAGTGGTGAGAGGCGGGTTAGGACAGGGAACAGGCACCATATCACATAGCGAGTGCCCTGAAGATCATGGTAAAGGGTCTAATTTAATTCCTAGGTCAGTTTTATTCCAAACAATTGCTTTGCTAAATGCACCATCAGCAGCTCCCAGCAGGGAATCTGGGAGAGGGCATGGAGCTTTGGGGATGCTGGGAATTCATGGGAGCCCACCTGTTCTTCTCTCCGGAATTCTGATCTGTGCCCGGAGGGGGGCTGACACTGAAGACACAGGGAGTCACGTAACTGTGGGTGATATCGTTTGGCCAACTTGTACCCTGACCTTGAGTAGTGCGGCCAGAACCGCCATGTGTGCCGGGGCAGTCCAGACCTTGTGCCGGGTCATCGTGCAGAGCCAAGCTCTCCCTCTAGCCAGTAAGGTGATGCCAGAGAAGACTGGACACAAACACAAGGAGAGATGCCTTCCTTGATTCCAGCTGCGACCGGCTGAGGACAGCCCAACAACCTCTGCATTCATCAGAGGCACCCGATGATTGGTGCTCCCAGACCCAGCCCTGCTTTCTAGATCCTCAGCTAAGATCTAAAGGGTGGCTAAGAGGGGATGCCTGCTGAGATACAGACCCTTATTTCTATGCAAGGACACAGCAGTGGCCCCAGCTGGCTTCACCCAGTGCTTTGTCAACCTGCGGGTGAGCATCTGACTCGAGGCTTCCAAACAGGGTCATTAGTGATTATGGATTGCCTGAGGCTGGGCACACCCATTTTCACAGACAAAGTCAGAGGGAATTCTACCTGCCCGGAGGCCATGGAGTCAGGTCTCTGAGGACCTGAGAAACCCAAGGACATGGGAGCATCTTCCCTTTGCCAGTCCCAAACCAGACTTCTCAGCTTGTTCTGGGCACCTGAAGCCATTTTTTCAGATCATTTTTCTTAGAGAAGCACGAGCCATTCTGCACGCAGCATGGACGTTTGTCATTCTGCCCACTGGACATCCTGTCTTCCTTTACGGTTCATAGTGAATTTCCACCAGAAGCCATCCATGCCTCTCTCTCAGTTAAGCAATTGGTTCATCCACTCCCCAAAGTGTCAGCAATTAGTTCAGGGGTAGGAACATGTCCTAACAGGTCCCATCAGAGTGACTGTCAGGATTTGCAGAAAAAATAACTAGGAAAATACAGTTTCTCTTACTGTTAGACTTCATCCTGGAAAGATGTTCATCCAGAATTTCTGGTAGCCATCCGGACACCATGCACCACCCTGAGAAGTACACCGTCAGAACCAAAGGCAAAGCTGAAAGGAGGGTCACCGAGTCCTGATAGCCTTGCTGAGCGCCTTGTTCAAGCGACACCCAAAACCCACTTAACCCTTGTAGTCAACTGCATGTCCCAACTAATTACCTTATTTTGCTGAAGCCAATTTGAATTAGCTTTTCTGTCCTTGGCAACCAAAGATTCCTGGCACCACTATGGTGAGGGGAAAAATAATTGGACAGTAATGTGGCTCATTCTTTGCTCATCTTCCAAACTTAGGAGAAAACCTGCAGAGCGGTGCATTTCCATTCACAATCCTTCCCTTTTCTGAGCCACACTTTTCCCCCCAGGGGTAACTGTCTCTCCCCACAGATCTCCCTTTTCCCTGCATCAGCTCTTTATCCTTTGTTTTTTGTTTTGCTTTTTTTTTTTTAATATGCCACTGAGACTAGTTTCCTCTCAGAGAGTCTGGCAGCCACAGCTGCTAGGACCCAGACGAAAGACAGGACGCGTTGCCACCAATAATAACCACTTGTCGTTAAGCCATTCCAGTGAGGAGAAAAAGCAAATGGGTCCGGTTCATTAAGTTTTTGTGTCTAGCTGTCACTGGCTGCTGCTGGACTGAAGGAGGCAGCTTTATTTTTGGTAGAAAGGGGACTCTCAGGCTTTCCATAACACTTGCTGTGGTAGGCCTAGCAGGAAAACATCATCGTAGAAATGTCGTCTTCAAAATGCCCCACTGTTCTCCAATGAAGGTCTACCAAGAGCTCTGAGCGCCGAGCCTCTAGAGGAAACTGCTTATCCATTTGGGAGTCTAAAGGCTCATGTTATCGAAGGCACAGATGTCGGTGCCAAAGACAGAGGGCTCCGTCTTGGCTGTTCTGCTTATTGATGTCAGGGCCTTGGGCAAAATATGTAATGTCTCGAAGGCTCCCTTTTCTCATTTTTGTAATGAAGGGAATTTTCGTCCCTATTTTAAAGAGGTTGCTGTGACTGAGGTACTGCACGTATTGCTCTCGGCACACACTGAGAGCTTGATTCCTGAAAGCCGGGATTACTGCGGCTGTTGGCATCATGGAAGAATCAGGCACACAGACAGCAAAGCGCCAAACACTACATCCCACCAGCAGAGCATTCACGCAGATGCAAACAGCTCTCCGGTGGTGCTTTCCCACTGGTTTCCTGAATGTCCTAATAATGGCACACCACTCCAAATGAGCCCGTACTGGGCGCCAGGCCCTGAGCGGAGAGCAGGCTGACAAGTGGTGCCAGTGTTAAAACGGCAAGTCCTGCCTCCTGGAGCCCCTTCAGCCCTGGGCAAAGCAGCACGGCCCATCAGCCAAGTGGAGAGCTTTAAGGGCACTGCAACCCTCACGCTAACTTTACTTAGGGAAGGTATTTCTGTTCCCATTTTACAGTTGAGGAAGCGGATGTATACAGGGAGATACTTCATTAGTGAGCACAGGAATCGCTGGGGGATCTTATCCCACTGCAGATGCAGATCCAGGGGCCGCAGGCCGGAGCATTTCTAACCAGCTCCCAGGTGGCACCGACGTTGCCGGTCCTCGGACCAAGCTTTGAGTAGCAACGTTGCAGACGTTCAGACCCACGGGTCTGACCCCACAGCGGCCTTTAGCTGTGACACCAGGCAGCGTCTGTCTTCCAGGGAAGAACAGGTTATGACTCAGGATGGTGTCTGCTCTCTGACACCTCTGTGTGTTTTCACTGGGCCTCCCCAGCTAAGACAGCCACATGTCACAGCCTGTCAGCCCCATCGTCTTATCTGACAAAGCACTTTCGGGGAGAGGCTGTGAGTCAGAACGCACTGTGGGGGAGTGAAGGAAGAGGGGCCACCCCAGCGTGAACCACCCCACTCCCGGGACTGAGCTGGAGCCACCCAGGAACCAGGCGAGTTCTGAGAGGTAGCCCGTCACCAGACGGTGCCCACGCCCATCTGCCATGTGCGGGAGACTCCACTGGGAACACAGCCCTGCTCGCTGGCCCTGCTGCTCTCAGACCTGAGCGAGTCGCCGAGTCTCTCTGAGCTTCCATGTTCTTATCTATAAAATGGGTCTGACAGAACTCTGGTTACCTGGAGGGGACATCGGAAGGGACTTGGTGACATGCAAGAGCTCTATGAACTGCAAAGTTGAGGCAAATGTGCCAGCTTGCTAGTACAGGACAGGCAGCTGTCACCTCTTCCCTCCCCTCCTCCACACTCCACCCCCACAGCGCTCCCAGAACACCCTGTCCAAGCCTCTATTGTCGGTCTCGTCACCAGGTATCTTGAGTGTCTATTTAAATATCTGTCTCCATGTGACTAGATTAATGCTAATTCATCTCCGCAGCAACGGCCCGGCTCCTGGCACGTGGTGGAGCTGACGCGTTAGCTGCCGAAGGTATAAGCAAGTGAGGAATGAATGAATGAGTGAAAGAATGAATGAATACTCCATGAAAGACAGTGGCTGAGTTAGGGGTGGGGCGATGGGCTGGGGAAGGGGGTGTGAGTCGGGGGTTGAGAGGAGGCAGCGGCGGTGAATCCAAGTGTCTGAAGTGCAGAATCCTTTGCTACACGTACTCTCATGATCTGAAGGCAGAAAACAGACCCGGAACCTGGCAGGGGGCCTGGGCTAGTACTCCTCATGGTCTGAACGCTTGCCACTTGCTCTCCAAACCCAGGGACCAAACAGATTCAGACACAGTGGTATCCCTGTCTCCCCAAACCCAGGAACAGAACAGATTCCAATGAGAAGCTGTGTCCCCACGGCTGTCAGAGCTGACTCAGGGCTCCTGGGAGCGCAGGACGCATGCACTGTTTTTACCTCGCTCCCAAGCCCCCTTTCCAGCCTTCCCCTCCCAATTACACATCCTCAGCAAAGGAAGTCAAACACAGAAGAGGATGGACTGTAGGACTCCATGCCTAGGACACATCCAGAGCAGGCAAGTCCATAGAGACAGAACGCAGGCCAGTAGTTGCCAAGGGCTGGAAAGAACAGAGGAATGGCGGGTGGCTGCTGATGGGTATGGGGTTTCCTTCAGGGTGACGAAAACGTTCCGGAAATAGGTAGCGGCTGCATAATTGTCACTGTACTGAATGCCACTGAAGTCTTATATATATATATATATGTCTTATATACATATAAATCTTATGTTATATGTATTTTATCACAAAAAAAATGGCCAAAAAGTAAAGCAGGCAGAGCCTGCAGCTGAGGTTGGATGCTTCTGCTAGGCTCCTTCTGTCCTGCAGCTCCTTGGTGCGAGGGGAGCCCTCAGGGAGCCCCTGGACTGCACGGCGGCCTGAGGCATTGGCCCAGATGCAGGGAAAGCTGCTGGGGGTCACCGGGGATCACACTGCGGCCCACCTCTCCTGTTCCTCCGGTATCTGTGGTCCCTAAGCAGCCTTGCAGTCGCCAGTCACCCCCTGACCTTGCAGAACCTGCTACCTAGTGGGCAGCCTGGCTCTGCCTCTCACATACTCAGTCAGGAGGCTGTAACTGCTCTGCGTCCAGACCCGGCGGCATCGCGGGAGGTGAGCTGGCGCAGCGGAAGCACACGGGTTTGGAGATGGGGCGCGCCTGACCTCACACCCCCATTCTCCCGCCTACTAGTTCTGTGGCCTTGAGAAATGCCTCAACATTGTTAAGCCTCCATCGTGAGAAGGAAAAGCACCTGCCAGCCCCCTCATGGATGGGATAAGAGCTCACGGGCACAAACCATCAGCACATGGCCTGACCCACAGTGGCTACTGTCTCCCGATGGTTTATTACATGCCACTCACTTTCTCCACATTATCTCGTTGAATCATTGGTTATAACCCCATGGAGTAGACAGTATTAATGTCAAAGTGAATCAATTTGAATTCTTTTGGGTCTCAAAGACCTTGCTCACCACCACCGGGCAATGCACAGCCTCCTCTCCATTGGTTTTAACCTGTTTGCTCTCTTTCCAGACCCAAGGGTGACTACTATTGCATATATTCAAATACAGCCTAAAGATCATCCCTACCTCTGCACAGCCCTTGGTCACTGTCATCTTCTCCCTCTAGAAGCAATGCCTCCACAGGAAAAGATTGGGTTCTGAGCCAATGCCAAGAGATTTAAGCAGCCTAAGCTGCCCGTTTCACTCGGGCGTAATATCCTGCTTGCTAATCAATTCCCCATGAAACCAACAGACTATGGAGCTCCCTGTAACACATGTGGACCTCAGCATCCTCAGAACATCAGATTTATTCACCCTCATACTCCTAGTGACCAGCAGACCCAACATGAACTGCCACTGGCCCCCTTTACCAGGACAACGATAAACTCTCACGTGCGCGCACACACAGCAAAAAGCTGACATTTCTCTGTTCCCTCCAACAAGCACTAACCTAAGACCTACCTGAAGCTCAAGAAAAAAAAAAGGATGCCTTAATTGTGACCAGACTTCACCATCATGACTGAACTCTGAGCACACAAGGAATTAGGAATGTAAACCGGGACTGGGAAGGGAGAAATTTTAACAGAAAAATTGATGGTTTGAGTGGTTTCCTGAGAGGTGACATAAAAGGGGAAATTGAATGTCAGCCTCTGAAAAAGATTCCTAATTACTGTTTGAAAGGAGAAAAACACAATCAATGACGGTCCATTTGTGTTGCGGCTCGGCCGTGGGGTTGAGCCATGCTCATGGCTGGCTTCAGGCAAGGACCCAGGTCAGCTGATATGCTCTTCATGCCCACGCACATTTGCCTCCTCCAGCGACGTTGAACCCAGAAGAGACTCCATCCTCAGGGTCTCAGGGGAGCCTGACACACGTCACCCACTGACCTCCCCACTCCAACGATGCCCCTCAGGCTCCAACATTTCATACTTGCTGCACACCACGAGAAATCAAGACATGGCCCTCTTCCTTCCCATTTTATATATGAGAAAATTGAGGCCAGAGGGTGGGGAGATCACTGACTTTGTAGAGTCACCCAGAAAGAGAGCCACAGAAAGTAGCCCACCTTACACTTAAAGGACCAATGACGTGGATGTTGTTTTCTTTTTGTTTAATTCCAAAATGCATGCTTGCAAATACATCTTCAGTGTGGAAGAATGGGGCTCCTTAGTTCTTCACCCTGGACAGCTCTTTTTCTTTGCAGAAAAAACATAAAACCTCATTGTACTCTGCTTCCGAGAACGTAAATGAAGTAAAGGTTGAACACAGTTGGCAGACTGAGACAGCCTCACAGGCTACCCTCTGGAGCAGAGAGGGCTGCTCTGTCCCGCTCACACCCTCCTCTTTCTGCCCATGTCTCCTTGAGGGTTAAACACCCTCCGGTGTGAACAGGGCAGAGAACAGAGCACGGAGGGGCCACTGAGCCCTCAGTTCATTAACAGCCCTCAAAGGTGCCTCTTTTTCTAAAGCTCATGGGAGATGGTGATTGGACAATCTTAGTGTAAAACCCCTACACTCTCCATTTTTAAAAAGCTCTTGCCAAGCTAAACTTTCCAGGCCACAAATTACGAAAGCAGAGGTGCCACAGGTTCCAAAAAATGTTGGGATTTTGAGGAGTCTTCTGCCTCTACATGAATCACTCAAATTCCCTCCATGCCCAGATGAAACACACCCGTGAGGCACGTCAGGCTGTGCGGCAAACTCCAGGACTCACTGGTGATCAAACCCTCCTTTCTATGGGCCAGCATCCTGTCTCTTCCCCGTGTCAATGAGCGATGACTCGGTGGGTAGACTTGCTCTGTGGTTATTATGCAAAGAGGGACAGGGACGATGTGTTTTCCCTCACCTGGAATCACGCAGGCTGTCTGGCTGGGACTGGGCATGTGTTTGGGGTCATCCCTGTGGGCAGTCTATGAATCCTTCCAGCTAATTGCCTGAGTGGGTTGTGGGGGCGGGAGGTGCATCTGCTCAAACACCCTGAGTTTGCCTCCACCCTGGCACTGACCACTCACGGTCAAATGGCCCTTAGAACAAATACCATGAACCACAGCATGTCCACGCCAGCAGGGTTTGCACCCCGTTCCCTCTGTATGTTCCAGAGGCTGTTTCATCTGTTTGCTGTGCGTCTCGGACCACACGCTACCTTGCTGTGTTCCCTCCTGCTGTAGGGGCTTCAGCAGGTGCCCTGTGCCCGCCACAAGGCCTCCGCTTAGGCTGCTCCACCTCCCTTGGTACATGTCCTCCTCCTTCTCAACTCAACTCTTACTCGTCCTTCATTTCATGGCTGCATTATCATTTTTCAAGACATGCTTCCCCTGATGCCCTTGATTAGGTTAATTTCCCCTATTCTATGCTCTTTCTTATATTTTCATAGCACTTAAGATGGCTGTTAATCAACATTTATTTATAGGCTTTTTTTTAGTATATCTGTTCCCCCCATGGAACATACGCTCTATAAAGGCAGGAACTGTGTGCGATGTTTTATTTTGTTTGTTCTCCTCTGTCTTACTAATCACTATGATCCCCAGAACACAGAGGGAACTGATTTAATTTTTGGTTTTGTCTGGTTGACTGGCTTTGTTCCAATGAGGTTAGGAGTCTCGCTCAAGTGTGTCGATGCCAATTAGGTGCTCCAGTCGCCTAGCACCAGGGAAGACATCTGATTCAGGTTCTCTCCTCACCTCCCCATTCAACAAGCCAGGAAGCCTTTGGGCACAAATGCCCAGCAGCCAGTGCGCCGTGCTGACAAATCTCGGCCAGGCATTGGGTGTTGGCACCTTCCATCACTTCCACATCAGTCCTGAAAGTTGCTTATGTTGTCCTCAGAGGGTTTTTTGTGCTCAAACTGATGGGCAAGATGCAACCCCATTCCCAGGGGCAGGAATCAGCTGCTCCCAGCTGCTACCAGGGAAACACATGGATTATGCCGGACAAGAGCAGCACGTGTCCTTTAAATGAAGCTGACACTGAAGTGAGCAGTTTGAGCAGAATCCCCCATCTTCCAGGCTTCATTGTCCGTGTTTTCATTTTTGCAGGCTTTTGCTCGTTTTGATTTCTGAATTTTGAAAACTTCTCCTGTTCCCAGTAAGCAACATAATACCTGTAATTTAAAGCAAAGGTGGATAAAATTTCGGATTCTCAAAGGTTCTGTGCAAATCCTGGCTTATGAAGTGTGCGTCTTGGGGAAGTCGCTTCTTTTCGCTGATCCGCAGAGCCTCGGTTTCAACACAGAAATGACAAATAGCGCCAACTTTATCAACTTCTTAGAACGGTACGAAGGACCAGATGTCAAGCATCACTTAGCTGTGCCTTTAATTCATGCATTCATTCATCCTACTCTTTATTCATCTCTGTACCAGGCACTGTGCTGAAGGCTGGGGATCCCGTGGTGAACAAAACAGCCGTGGGACCTGCACCCACGGAGCTTATGGTCTAGATGGAGGAGACAAGCATTGATCACACAGCCACACAAATGTAAAATTGCCATTGACATTCGTGTTTTGAAAGAAAAGTTTACAGTGCTTTCAGGACCCATGAAGGAAACTCAATGACCTGCATGGTCAGAGATTTCCCTGAGGAAGGGATGCTGGAGTAGACATAACCTAGGCAAAGAGGAGAGGGAAGAGGGAGCATCATGTGCAAAGGCCCTGTGGTAGGAGGCAAATGTGAGGTTCTGAACGGAAACCATTGGGTCGAGAGTGGGAGAGATCCATTCTCTGCTTATAAAACGTATTTTTATTCCTTTATATATAGAGAACCGACTATTACCATTCTCTCGCCTCTCAGATGCCCAGGGATCTTTTCACAGTTTCTCTTTAATCTCTTTCAATAATTCCCAGGCTGCAAATCGGGAGAAAGGTGCTAATTACCTTATTAGCACTCCTCTGCTTTTCTGTGACCACAAAATGCTCTTAACTTCCTGCACCGCGGGAATACCACCTGTCTGTCACTCTGGCCCTGCACACTCCCTGCCTTGAGCCAGTTCTCAGCCATGGGGACTAAGACCACCCGGCACCGGACCCTAGTTTTACTCCTGGGGAACATGAGTTAAAGGACCTGCCCAGGGGCAGCTCAGAAGGGGTGGGTCCAAGACAGAACTGCCACCTCAGAGCTGCTTTGGCTGCATGACAGACATCACCTGCCCTGTGGGCCATCCAAGGAGAAAGATCTCTACCTCTAAAAGCTGTGTTCAGCATTTGGGCCCAGATACTGTGGTTTTTGTAAGGAACGTTCTTTTTTGTGGATTCCCTTGTGAAACCCCGATTTACCTTGTAAGACATTATCAGGAACAAAATTGCAATCCACAATTACACTCTGCTTACACTGAGTGGCCAGAGTAGCAGAAATGAGGCAAATGCAAGCCCTGAGAGGCAGTTTCCTAGAGAAAAGGAGATTACTAGAACAATGCAAATGCCAAGAGCTGAGGCTGGAATTCCCAGCCACAGGAAAGGGGGCAAAAGGATGGGGGTGATCTCAACTCTTCTTTAATTGGGCGACTTAACAACCCGAAGATGACCAACGACTGCTCTGAAGGGCTTGATGGCTCAGGGAGGTACCCTCTGGACCTCCTGGAACCCTATCCCACCTGGTCTATACACCTGGGTGGAAGAACATCACCCGAACCTCTCCCTGGAAGTTTCCAGCCACCACCCTCTTAGGGTTCTAGACTGTGACATGGGTCACCTTTATGAGCTACATTCACCAATGGGATGAAGGTCCTCCCCAAAGGACAGGTTGGCTCATTTCTCATATTTGTAGGATATGCTTCTCTGATTTTCCTCACTTACACTGGGAAGGAAGAGTAGTAATAAAATGCATGAGGATGCCAGCTCTACCTCCAAGCTGGGTGGCTTTGGACAAGTTGCTTGACCTCTCTGTGCTGTGGTTTGCTTCTTTGTAAAGGAAGAGAAGAGATTACAAGGATTAAAGGTGGCAATGATGTAAAAGCCCCTGGCACTCAATGAACTCCTAATACATTATGGCCATTGTATGTTATCCTGTTCATCCTGAACTTACTACCAAATCCATCCTCCCTGAACGCTGATTTGCCACAGGACCTTAGCTCCCCCTTGCCAAATTGGGCAGCATGGGGCCTCTAAAGCCATCTTTGCTGGCAAACCAGACTGTGAGTTGTCAAACTTATAACTGACAACTCACACCTATCAACGATGACACATATGTAAGTTCTGCACCCCCTCCATACGTTTACCTATGGTCTCCTAAGGCCCTATTCCCATTGAATTTATCTGGTGTGGTATGAGGCATGGCACAGGACTCTGTATTTCTAAAGCAGATTCTGAGCCCCCTGGGCCTCAATCTGGTCCTATGACAGACACCATGGTATTGAAGCACAGTGCTAAGATTAACTATCAAAAATTACAGGAAGTTGGGGAGTGTTTGCTATGTATTGGGTATCTGTTGCATATCTTAACTTTCATACCAGACTGCAAGCTACTTGAGGGCAGAGATCAGAACTTGGATAGCTTCTTACCTCCACCTCAGGCTAGAAAATCCACACATGCTGTCCTTGCTCACAACTGATCTTCCCGTGGGCATACTGGAGGCAGCCAAGAAATTTTACTGAATGAATAAATGAATACTGAGGAGTGGTTATAGGAAAGGTACAAAAAGAGAATGATTGGTGCTAATTTATGTGGATACAGACAAATGTTCCCTTTATAGCCCATGCCGTACATTTTTAGTCTTCTTTGCATCAAGCCACTGAAGCACTGCTAGGAGCCTAAGGTCTGGCTCCACGTTGCCTCATAAGTATTTGTTTCCATTCAAACGTTTGGTTTGAGTGTAACGAGGATGAGTAGCCATCCAGAGCAGGGTAACAGGCTAGAGTGGCATTCATCGGCTGCAATGCCCGAAATCTGCCTCCAGTGAGTCGCAGCCCTCTTGAAAACATCTCCAACCTCCTAAGAGACGGGAAAGCTAGTTTCATTTGCCCATGCCGACCTACCGACCGGCTTTCATCTCTGAATCTAGGGTGAAATGACCTCACATTGTGTCTCCACTTATTTGAATTCCTCACGCCCTGCACATCCCCCAGGAAGAGCTCGTAACGAGCTGGCAGGTTCCACCTGATTCTGAAAATCAAGTCATGACATTCAGGGTTTGGAATTCCCTTCAGTCAATTTGCAGAGCAGCCTTGTTAGTATTTAAATATGCAACCCAAGCTCCCAGGATGCGGTATCTGAGCTCCTCACCTGGGATGATGTATCCCAGGAGTCCCTGCTCCAGCGTGTGACACAGGATTCCCGCTGTGCCAAAGCAAGGAGCCTGCGGGAGATGCAGGGAATCGCTGATGGCGCTCTTGTGGTTTTCTTATTTTATCAATTAAAAAAGTAGCCCAAGGTAGCAGACCTAAGAATCCATTAAAGGCACATAATCTAACAACGACAACACTCGGGGGGTGAGACAATGGCTTTTGGGTTGGGACCCTACTAAGCCGGCTCAGGTAGGGGACCATGGAGCCTCATGATAAAGAACATGAGCTCTGCATAGTGCCTGCACACAGGAAGCGCTCAATAAATAATGTCACACAGTATGTACTCCATAAACATCAGCTGAATGAATACTGAATGAAATACATCACAGCCACCGAGTTTATAACCACCCAGGAAAAAGTTACATGAGAAAGTAAAATATGACTTTGTAGGTGTACCGTAATCATAACTATATTAAACAAATAATACACTATATGTAGAAAATAATACAAGGTAATAAACCCCAAATACTAATAGTGGTTGTCCTGGGGTGGTGGTATGTGGATGCCTATATGTTTCCCTCCTTCTGCTTTTCTGTATTTCTCAAACTTTCTACAGGTAACCTGTGTTTCCTTTATAAAGGAAAAAAATCTATTTACTTTAAAAATAGACTGGTGAGCCCAGGCAGTGAGGGGAACATAGTCACTGGAATCACTAGTCTATCACTTGTTAATCGTATGATCTGAGCCAACGTGCACCTTTCTTGGTCTCAATTTCCTGATTTACATACGAGAGATTATAACATCTACCATTTAAATGAGTTTTTGTTTTCACTTCCATGAGATGATGATTGTAAAATGCGCAGCACTCCAGTGCCTGGTGTACAGTAAACACCTAACAGATGTCAGTTAGAGAAACACATGTTGATGCGCTCATTTATCTGATGGTCAGTTATTAAGTCTCTGCTATCTACCAGCAGCCACTTTTGCACTGAAGCAAAGACATTCCAAGCCTGGGTCTCCGGGTACCTTCAGATATCAATAAAAGGCCACAAATCCAACAGGAGACGCATCTTCCTGACAGTGAACTCATCTGATGGTACGGGAGTCACGGGCAGAATGCAGAAGGAAAAACCTCCCTACCTCAACATTATGGATGAGCCTCAAAAATATTATGCTAAGTGAAAGAGGACAGACAGAAAAGAATGCACACTATACAATCCCATTTGTAACTTAACATGACATGACAGAAATTTTATATAAAGTTCAAGAAAAGTAAAAACTTATCTATGGTAATTGAATTCAGAGTAGTTATGTTGGGATTGATGGGAAGGGAGCAAGACAGAACTTTCTGGGGTCCTGGAAATGTTCCATATCTTCATCAGGGTGATGGTCTCACGGTTGTATACACAGGCAAAAATCCAGTGAGCTGGACCCCAAAGACTTGCAAATTATATCGTACGTAAATTATACCTCCACAAAGTACTGTGGGAAAAATACAGAAAAGGCTTTTAAACAATTGCCACAGGTTTATTACCTCTCAGTCTCTGTATATTTATTGAGAACCTACCTGTCCCTAATTCATCAGTTCAACAGGTATTGATTGTGTAACTACTATGCACCAGGCACTGGAATACAGCAATGATGGACAAAACCCCCTGCACTCACGCGGCTTGAATTTCAGTAAGCTATGGGCCAGACGTCCTGGTGTGGGGGGAAGCACAGTGCAGAAACTGGGAGAACTCAGTCCGGTGGGAAGAGGGATCGGGTGTACGGACTTCTTCGGTGCAATGATATGCATGGGAGAAAGGGGCCCTGTGGCCTGACTGCAAATGTGGAGACACATCACAGTCTGGGAATTAAAGGACATAGCAAGGCGCCCAGGAGGATCTTCAGAGGAGGCGAGCATACCCCCCCAAAGGTGTGAGTGCCAAAGCACAGCTGTGTGAAACAGTGGGGGACGGAGGCCCAGCGATCCACACGGAGTTTGGTACCGTGTGCTAATATGAAGCCACTGCACAGATGTGCTTTTGGAACCAACGGTCCAGCCGGGTCTACCCCTTGAGAAATATGTGGCTGTGCAGTTACCTAGCCTTGGATTCCTCTTTCCAAAAAGGTGACTGATGTTAGGAGTTAACTAACAGGATTCTTTTGAGGGTTTCATGAGGTCAACCACGATGCGTCAGTTTCTTCTTTTGCTGCTGTAACGAATTACCACAACCTCGGTGGTTTGAACAATACAAGTTTATCATCATAACCATTCTGGAGGTCAATGTTTGAAAGGGTCTTATTGAGCTAAAATCGCAGTGTCCGCAGGATTGCATTCCCTTCTGGAGATTCTAGGGGAGAACCCATTCCCTTGCCTCCTCCAGCTTCTAGAGGCTGCCTGCAGGCCTTAGCTCGCGGCCCCTTCCTCCACCTTCACAGCCAGCAGTACACAGCTCTCCGACCACTCTTCTGTCTTCACATCTTCCTCTGACCACAGTCTGGAAAGGTTCTCCATTGTCAAAGACTCAGGTGATTAAATTAGGCCCATCTGGATAATCCAGGATAATCTCTCCATCTCAGGGTCCTTAACCTCAGTCACAAAAGCAAAGTCCCTTTTGCCATGTAAATTACCATATTTACAGATTTTGGAGATGAAGACTTGGAATCTCTGGGGAGCCGCTCTTCTGCCTACCACCCATAATATGACTTAGCACAATGCCTGGCTTAGCATGTGTGCCTAAGAATGGCTAGTTGCTATATTGCCGTTGGTATTACTATCATTTCCAGAAAGAATGAGAAGGAAATGCTAGAGCCTCTGGGGCCAGTAGGCATGCAAATATGAACAAATTCATGTAAATTCTGGGAGTACTCAGGTCTTGAACTTCTCTACGAGATGCTTGAACCTAGAGTTTCCATTTGGTCAAAAGTTTCTAATAAAAGAAGATTTTCTCACTAAATACTATCTGTTGCATGTTCGTATACTGGCAGAACAAACACTGCATGGTGCTTCAACATTTCCATCCCAACAGCTAGCACAGATTCCTCTCCTAACTCTCTGTGCCATATCAACCAGCTGGTCTGGTCTGACTCATAAATGGCAATAGCCTGGGGGTGGGTGATGAGAACTCTGTAAACCATTTGCAAAGAACTCCCAGCAACCAGTGGGATGGAGGCAAAAATGCTCCCCAAAGTTGTCTAAACTTTATTAAAAGTTGGGCAGCTAGGAAGCCAGGAATTGAACACTAGCATATTGGGCTAGGCTATGGAACAGAGGCTCTTTGGATGGCTAGCCGGCTCTTTCCCAAATTTTAACCAGACATTGCAATAGATTTTGACCCTGCTTAACAATCCCCCCACCCACATGAATGAGATCACAAAGTACTTGAGAACGAGGACCTTGCCAGGAAGTCAGCTGCCAATCGTCATGCCTGGTTCAGTGTCGGGCACACAGCTGGTATCCTATAAGAAATTTTGAATCAAAGAATGAATGAAGAGATGGAAAGAGAGTGACCGATGGGAAGATGAGCAAACCAGAATCACAACCAAGGGCGATATTTAGATTCTAAAGCAGGAGTTGACAATCTTTGGTCCATGTGACAAATCTACCATGCAGTCTCTTTTATATGGCCCCAAACACAGCCACACTTGTTCCTCAGTGTAGTGTCCATGGGCTTGTTTTCTGCTACAGCAACAGAGCGTGAGGCCTCTTTGTCTGCCAAGCCTAAAATATTTACGATCTGGACCTTTACATATAACACTCACCAGCCCCTGCTTTACAATATATTATGGGAGCTCATCAGAAAGAGTTCAGGACATTTTAAATACGTAGCTAGACAGGCTGTTTCATCAGATTGGGGAATCTTTACACTGAGAGGGTAATAGTCTGACTTCACTAGGGCAGGGTTCTAAACGTTTAGATGGAGTCAGCATCACCTGAAAGGCTTGTTCAAACACAGACTGATAGGTCCCCCCCAGTTTCTGAATCAGCAGGACTTGTATGGGCCGAGGACATGCGCTTTTTAAACATATCCCGGGGTGACACTGCTGGTCTGGGGGACCACACTCTGGGAACCACTGCGTGAGGTCTACATAATGCCCGGCATTTTAAAGAAGTCGCTTGTGTTCCACATGTGAGCAGGAGATTCCGGGTGGAATACCCACATTTTGAAATTTGGGGTGAATTCTTCCTACACCTTTGGCCATAAAGAACATAAGCCATGTGTGCATTCAGAAGCTGAGGCAGGAAAAGAACAGAGAGAAGGACACGTGGTGACTGTGACTGAAGTCCTTCCATACAGTGTTTCGTCTCCTATAAAGCTGAGCCCCAGCTATTATCTCATTTAAACCTCATCATCATAACATGATCCTCCTGACTTGCTACCTTCTTTCCTCTCTCCCTTTACCAACCACTTCTCTACTGATGCCTTCACCCTTGGCCTGAAGCATGCCCAAGTCTTCCCCTTCCTAAAAATAAACTCTGCAGCCTCTGCTCCCACGTAACAGTGTGACTGCTCAGCTTCCTCTTTTTGCCAAAGACCCTGAGATCGCCTGTCTTCCCTTTTGCCCAAAAAGCAGTTCACTCTCCCGTTCCGTGTCCTCACCATTTACTCGCATTCTGCTGTCCTGGGTCCTCATCCCTCTCCATGACTCTGCTTTATGCCAGTGCTGTCCAATAAAAATATAATGCAGGCCATGGGTAACTTTACATTTTACTGTACAACCAGGTGAAGTCAACTTTAATAATGGATCTTGTTCAATTCACTATATCCAAAATAGGGCAATTTCAATGTGCAATCGCTATACAAGTAATTGATGAGATATTTTACATTCTTTCTTTTTCGTAGTAAGCCTGAAATCCAATGTGAATTTTGTTTACAGCCTATGTCAGCTCCATCTAGCCACATTTCCACTGCTCAGCGGCCACATGTGGTCAGCGGTCGTCCTATAGCACAGCATAGTCTCTACATTCAAAGATGACCTTCTGGTAGTCATATCCCATGTGCCCTTTGCAGATTTGGTGTTCATGAATATTTCTTTACCGACTGGTACCTCTTTTTTCTCCTTACCGACTCTCCTCCACTGTTTTCTGAGGCAGTTTTCCCCCTTGTCCTCCTACATCCCCTATTCCTTCTTCCTTCACCTCCTAAAGACTTGGTGTTCCCAAAGGCTCCATTTTTTTGTCCATTGTTCCTCTCTCAATACATCATTTACCTGGAAATTTTATCCACTCTTTATAGTTTTCACAATATGCTAGTGGGTCTCAAATCCACATTGCGAGGCCTGACCATTCCACTTGGGTTCTATGTCCACATAACTGGGCCTTCATGGTCCTCTACGAGCCAATAATACAGTTCTCTACGAGCTCACCAGACTCTAAGCCTGACCTTATACCATCACCCCAAGCTGCTCAGTGAATGGTACATCAACCCATGGGCCATTCAGACCAGAAACCCTAGAGAAATGGTTCTCAACAGGGGGTGATTATGCTCCCCTGGGAACACCTGGCAATGTCAGAAGACATATTACTTGGCACAGCTTTGAGGTGCTGGGATATGCTACTAATGGCCAAAGACCAGGGATGCTGCTAAACATTCCAAAATGCTTGAGCAAACTCCCCATCCCACAGAATTACCTGGTGAAATTGATCCTTATCTTACACCATACACAAACTCAACTCATGATGGATTAAAGGCTTTCCTCTAAGACCCGAACCTGAAAAACTCTTAGAAGAAAACGCAGGGGGAAAGCTTCATGATGCTGCTCTTGGCAGTGACTTCTTGGGTTTGACCCCAAAGCACAGGCACCAAAACCAAACACAGACAAGGAGGACTAAACCTAAAAAGCTTCTCCACAGCAAGGGAAAACATCAGGAGTGAAAAGGCAGCCTCCAGATGGGGAGAAAATATTTACAAAACCACATACCTGATACAGGGTTAACTTCCAAAATGGCTAATAAAGCCCTACAAGGCAGTAACCCCAAATCAAAGAACCCGATTAAAAAATGGGCAAAGAACTTGAACAGGCATTTCTCCAAAGAAGACAGCTCTGCAGAGGCCAACAATATATGAATCACTGACCCTCAGGGAAATGCAAATCAAAACCACAGTGAGGTATCACCTCACACATGTTACAGTGGCTATTATCAAAAAAAAAAAAAGGTAACAAGTGGTGACAAGGATGTGGAGAAAATGGAATGCCAACTCTTGTGCACTGTGGATGGGAATGTAAATTGGTGCAGCCACTGTGGAAAATAGTATGGGGGTTTAAAAAAAAAAAAAGAACTATCATATGATCCAGAAAATCCCACTCCTGGGAAACTGGACAAAGTTACTGAAATCAGGACCTCAAAGACATGTCTGCACCCCCATGTTCACTGCAGCAATAGCCAAGATATGGAAACAACCTAAGTGTCCATCAACAGATGCATAAGTAAAAAAATATATATATATGGCACACACACACACACACACACACACACACACACACACACACACATTGGAATATAATTTAGCCTTAAAAAAGGAAATCCTGCCATGTGGGCCACGTGGATGAACCTAGAGGATATTATGCCAGGTGAACAGTCATAGAAGGGCAAATACTACACAATACCACTTAAAGGAGGACTCTAAGAGTCAAACTCATAGAAGCAGACAGTAGGATGGTGGTTGTCAGGGGCTGGCAGGATAGGGTAATAGGTAGTTGCTGTTCAATAGGTATATTCTGTTACGCAAGATAAATAAATTCTAGAGATCCAATGTACAACATTGTGCCTACAGTCAATATTGTACACTTCAAAGTTTGTTAACAGGGTAGATTTCAGGTTATGTGTGTTTACCATAATAATAATAATAATATAAAAAGAATTATCCAGCCCAAAATGTCAAGAGTTCCACTGTTGAGAAAAACTGCTTTAAAGTTGTGCCACGCAAAGAGCAGCCCATAGACTAGCTACACTGGTGTCACATGGGAGCCTAATGGGCATGCATTTTGGACCCCACCCCAGTCCTGCTGAACTAGAATCTCTGAAGTGGGGCCCAGAATCTGTTTTTAACAAGCTCTCCAAGTGATTCTTATGCACACAAAAGTTTGAGAGTCATTCCTCTAGGTAGAGACAACTTTCATGTCAGACATCCACTGAGTTCTTACTCTGTGACAAGCATCTTGATAGCTGACACAGAAAAGGAAGGTCCAATGTAAAGCTGGAGTGAGCACATGACTTCAGCGCTCAGGATCCAACCCCCTCCTGGGCCCCCAGGTAAGTCCCTTAACTCTTTTTTTCCCCTCTTTATTAACATTGCTCCAGAAGAAATAAAGTTCATGGTCCAAAGTAACAAGTAATTTGATGTACAATCTGTTTCTTAGTCCTGGAGCTTGGAGCTGACTTCTTCAAGTCTGAAACCAAGAAATACAACAGTCTCTGGGGCACTGCCCATTAGAAAGACTCGAGTAGAGACTGATACAGGAAAATCCCCAACCCTTGTCATCCTATTAAACTCAGTTTATATTTTAAAATACAAAAGAAAGTGCCCTTGAGATATGGGGATAAAAGTGTAAACTGGCTATACAAAGGAAAAGAGGCCTTAAGGATTGTTTGGATTCACTCAGCAGCCAGTGGGCCCTAGAAGAAATTAACTTAGAGGGGAAACAAATCTGGGATCTCGTTCTGATCAGCCTTAACTGTGTGAAGTTCAGAAAAAAAAATCATTCCAGTTCAAGAAATGTGTATTATCTCTGATGAGCCAGGCAAGGATGTAGGCGCTGGGGACATAATGAACAAAGCAGATAAAGTCCCCAACCTCAGGGAGGTTACTGGCGGGTGGTAAACTCTCATTTAGAAAAAGGTTGGATGTATCAAATAGAGTCCCTCCCCCTGAGAAGCTCAGACTCCCTGGTGAGGAAGACAAATAGATTTTATAATTGCAGAACAATGGTTAAATACTAAATTAGTTACAGAATGTTACTGAATCAAGGAGAGATGGAAAGTTCACTCACTCTGGGAGATAAAAGAAAGGCTCTCTCAAGAAGGCAAGCAGTTATGCAGATCAACATTTGAGAGACGGGACTGCAGGGAAGGGGAGAAAGATGAGGAGGGATGAACAATGGCCAGGGTGCTCAGGGATAAAGGCGGAGTCGTT
Organism: Smutsia gigantea; assembly: GCA_032199065.1. NCBI lineage: Eukaryota > Metazoa > Chordata > Mammalia > Pholidota > Manidae > Smutsia > Smutsia gigantea. The sequence continues at coordinate 41,220 of JAVSCE010014078.1, read as the reverse complement.
ATCAAGTCGGGTGAATTAAAGGTGGCCACACATTTTTTTTTTTGCCATCCTCCCTATTGGCAGGCAGTTTCTTTTTCCTTCTCTTAAATCTGATTGGCCCTGTGACTGTGTGTCCAATACAAAGTATCTGAAATAATATCGGATGGACTTAATATGGCAATAGAGATGATGTAAGACAGAGTCAGATAATTTCAAGATATATCAATATAAATTAATCAACCTGAAAGAGGGACACCTTTAAAGATTAACAGAACAAGGTCTAACACACATGTGATTAGTCTGAAAGAGAGAGACTTGGATAGAAAACAAATATTGAAAAATAATGGCTAAAAACATGCCAAATTTGATGAAAGACGTTAAGTTTACAAATTCAGAAATCTCAGAGAGCCCCCAAAGAGAATATATGTGAAGACAGCCAATCAGAGCACATCAGTCAGACTAATGAAAATCAAAAGAAAGAAACATCTTGAAATTAGCAAGAGAAAAATGATACATTACATACAGAGAACAATGATTCAAAATTTTCACACTTAACATTAGCAATTTAGAGTGCAGAGAACACAGAATAAAATCACTGAAAGGAAACTCCTAAATTCTGTATTTGGTGGAAATGCCCTTAAAAATGAAAGCAGATCAGACTTTCCAGATAAAAGAAATCTAAGAGTTGTCATTACCAGTAGACCAGCACTCCAAGAAATGCTGAAGGAAGTTCTTTAGTGATAGCAGAGGGAAACCCATATTCCTTCAGGAACAAATGAAGAACATTAGACAGGGTCAATATCTGAGTAAGTGTCAAAGACTGTTTTTCCTCCTCATCTTAAAAAATACATATGCATGTGGAGAAAAGGGAACCCTCCTACACTGCTGGTGGGAATGCAGATTAGTTCAACCATTGTGGAAAGCAGTATGGAGGTTCCTCAAAAAAACTCAAAATAGAAATACCATTTGACCCAGCAATTCCACTCCTAGGAATTTACCCTAAGAATGCAGCAGCCCAGTTTGAAAAAGACATATGCACCCCTATGTTTATCGCAGCACTATTTACAATAGCCAAGAAATGGAAGCAACCTAAGTGTCCATCAGTAGATGAATGGATAAAGAAGATGTGGTACATATACACAATGGAATATTCTTCAGCCATAAGAAGAAAACAAATCCTACCATTTGCAACAACATGGATGGAGCTAGAGGTATTATGCTCAGTGAAATAAGCCAAGCCGAAAAAGACAAGTATCAAATGATTTCACTCATATGTGGAGTATAAGAACAAAGAAAAAATACTGAAGGAACAAAACAGCAGCAGACTCACAGAACCCAAGAACGGACTAATAGTTACCAAAGGGAAAGGGACTGGGGAAAATGGGTGGGAAGGGAGGGATAAGAGGGAAAAAGGGCATTACGATTAGCAGATGTAATGTTGGGGGGGCACGGGGAGGGCTGTACAACTCAGAGAAGACAAGTAGTGATTCTATAGCATCTCACTACGCTGATGGACAGTGACTGTAATGGGGTTGGTGGGGGGGACCTGATGAAGGGGGTAGTTTAATCACCATAATATTGCACATGTAATTGTAGATTAATGATACCAAAATAAATTATAAAAAAATAAATAAACAAAAAACATAAAACAAGAAAACAAATTCCAGTTGGAAAAAAAATACACATGCAGATGACTGTTTAAAGTAAAATTTCTTTTATTGTCTCCCAGAATTTTAATGTGTGTCGATGGAGAGCACGCCATACTATAGCCTCTGGGAGATGAGGGGGTTAATGGGCCCTCACAGTGCATTTTACCACTGGACCATATTTGCATGAAATGGTACACTATTACCCCCATGTAACCTATGCACAGCTAAGTATGTTTAATATAATCCCTTGGGCAATCACTTTAAAAGTGCAAGACATATAGCTAAAATCAAGTAACATGTTCAAAGGAAATTCTAAAATATCCTTTAAAAAAAAAGGGCACTAATGGACAGTGACTGTCATGGGGTATGTGGTAGGGACTTGATAATGGGGGGAGTCTAGTAACCATAATGTTGTTCATGTAATTGTACATTAATGATAGCAAAATTAAAAAAAAAAAGGGCAGGTGTTGTGGACACAACAGCCCACCAAAATGTCTATGTCCTAATTCCTAGATCCTGTGAATACGCTCTTACAAGGGGAAAAGACTGCAGATGTATCTAAGGACCTTCAAATAGGGAGATTATCCCCGTGAGCCCCACCTAATCACTTGGGTCCTTAAAAGCAGAGACTTTTCTCTAGCTGGAAGTGGGGACCTGTGGCAGAGAAGTTGGAAAGATTCAGAGATTCAAAGGCTGAGAGGAACACGACATATTGCTGCTGGAGGGGCCATGTGGAAGGCCTAAGGAGGAAGGTGAGCAGCCTCTGGGAGCAAACAGCAGCTCCCTACCCACAGACACCAAGTAAATGCAGACCTCAGTCCCCCAACCCTCAGCGGTAATTTGGCAGAGCAGCAACAGGAAATGAACACGGCAGGATGTAGTAGAGATGAATGAAAAGCAAGTAAGGAAATAGTATATCTAATTCACACACATCAATCGTCACATTAAATGGCAGTGGACTAAAAGGCAGAGATTATTAGAATGGATCAAAAAAAGCAAGACCGACTAGTTGCTATCTGAAAGAGATGCACTTTAAATATAAAGACAGACAAATTGAAAGCAAATTAGTGCGAAAAGATATGCCACACAACCGGTGAGCATCAGAAGCCTGGAACGCCTGTATTAGCATCAGATGAAAAAGACTTCAAGAAAAAGAGTCTTACCAGAGGGACATTCATAAGGATAAAAGAGCCAATTCCTCAGGAAGGTAGAACAATCATAAATGTGTATGAACTTAGTAACAGAATCCCAAACACTGTGATAAAGGGAGAAATAAGACAACTCCACAATCCCTGTCTTTTCAGCTTCTATCTCAGATACTTGCAATTACTTATCATTTGTCTAGAAATCAACTCACTTTTTAAAATGCAATTAAGCTATTTTAAGGGAAATTTTATAGCTTGCATAAGTGGGTAACTCTGTGTCATTTACGTAAGGAATCACCATAAAAACAAAACACCATATTATTAAATCCTAGCATCACCGCATTATTGCATGCCCACTCTGTGAGTCTGAGTTCTTCAATTTGGGGCTAGACCACCCCCAAGTCCCCTAATTCACCCCATGCATCCCACATTCAGGGCAACACCGATGCAACCCAGCTCTCTCACATGTGCAAAAGGGTCTCATGTCACAGAGCAAATTACTGCCGGATGCCAGTCTTTAGATTATGGGCTGAGTACTCAGTTCCCCCTACCCCCTTCTACCTGCTCAATGTCCCATTCTCAGTAAGCAGGGAACCAAAGACTCACCCTTGAAGTTAGATTTTGGAATCCAACAGAAAACCCTAAGGTCCAGGATCCTTAGCCAACTCAGAGTCAGGTGTGTGTATTATATATTTTTTAGTTTCTGTATATTATGATGTTTTGGCATCTTAAAAGAAGCATCTGGCTCTGGAAAGACTGCCCCTTCTGGGGCTAGCTGATTCTTAGAGATGGCAAAGGAGTCAGCAAGAACATGCCATTTACTTGCAAATGAACCAGTCCAGAGTTATACCTCCTCTATATGCCCCCTACACCCTGGGAGACCATATTTCTCTGCCTTACTCATTCCAGGACCAGGTGCCAAGCAGCTAGAGACCACCACTCTAGTCTAGAGCCCACCGATGTTATTCAAATTAGCTAATCGTAAACTGGTGACCCTGTCCACCTTGACTCTCCTCCTGTTAAGCTCAGTCAAAGCTCTGGCTTAAACTTTCTACTCCTTCCAGCATCTGCTTTCTGACCAAACCCCGATGCTCCTCTGGTGGTAGGTAAGCCGGGTCTCTCATTTCTAGCGGAACTATGATTCATGTGAAACTTTTCTTTCCATGGCACCGACCTCTCCATGTGGTCACTCAGCTACCTTTACAAATTAAGACCCTGGTACAGAACAACGTGCTGGTAGCAGCCATCAGAACCCACGACCACTTAGAGCTAAGTCCGTGCTCCACATGACTGATGTCATCGGTGGAGTTAGAGAAAACTGGGACTCCAGCTCAGGAATGGAATCTCAGACAGGCAACCCCTAACTCATAGGAGCCTCGCAAATAAGGTGGGTCCTCTGAAGCTGTTCAGCAGGCATGACTGGTAAATTCACCCCTAGAAGGAAAGCCACTTTGCATCAGGTGGCCAGCCTGGCCTCAGACAGAGTAGGGAAGGAGATCTCAAAATCCAAGTCTTATCAGGCAAAGGCTTCCCCATTAGTAGAATACAGAGTAGTTTATCCTGCTTATTATGCTCAGCTATAATGAACTTTGTCCAAGGCCAGAAACAGAAGAGCCAAACACTATTTGCTTCTTTTTGCAACAACAAAGAGGGAGTTAACTCTCTGTATCCTAGAGTTGATCACAGTAATTAATCTCTAATCCACCAGCTTGTGACAGGGGCCCTCTGTCAAGGTGAAGCTCGCATGCAAGACACCAGCTTCAAAAATTAAACAGCCCAGGGGTCGAGTCCTGAGCCTGTTATTTGCTAATTGAGCAATGTTAGGAGTTGGTTAAGTCTCTTCATCTCAGTTCCCTAATCTGTAAAACTGAGAAAGTATTATTTACCACACTCGAAATGAGGAAATCATAATAAAAATTAATAACAACCATTGTGCGCCATCTTCCAGGACTATGCTGAGCCCTTTATGTGCCTTGGAGCATGTGTGGAGAAGGTAAAACAGAACTGAGTGTGTATCCATCTGGATGCTCGGGGCACAGCAGACCCACCCTCCAGGGCGGAGAGTTGAAGGCAGAACTCAAGCACACATTTAAGCAATACCGCCACTGAAGGTAACAGCACATACGCAAATGTGCCCCGTCCCTCCCCACTCCCCACCGTATGCGCGAGAGCACACGCACGCACGCACACGCAGGGGCGCGCGTGCTTCAGTTTAGGTGGTTGGCTTTCCCCAGAGGGTTACACTTTGGAGAAACATATACCTCTCTTAGCCTCAATCTCAACTCCAAGCAAACTGAAAATCCTTTCCAATTCATTAAAGAAGAACGTTTGAGAAAGGCGGCAGAACTTGGATCCTGGTTCTGCTGCTGATTCGCCGGGTGAACGCGGACACATTCTTCACCTTTCTGAACCTCTCATGTGCAACGTGAGACAACTGGACATCACGTGTCTAGCACACTGTGATGCCTTCGCAGAACCCAAGCACCCACCCTCCAATTTCACAAAGCATCTGTGGAGCAGCTGTGTGACACAGAGGCCAGGTTCGGCTTGCCCCTGTCTGTGTGAACTTGGGCAGGCCGTGAACCTCCCTTGGCCTCAGTTTGCTCATTTCTAGGAAGGTGATTATAATTCTTAGCCTGGCTGGTTTTTTGCAACAATTAAGGTGAGTATGTAAAGGGCTCCACAGGTCTGGTTTCCCCACTGTCTCCTCTTCCTCCTTCATAAAGAAAGGGTCTACCCTCAAAGATAATACCCCATTTCTCCCACTCTGTGACCTGGGTCCAGTTCACCGTGAAAACCATTCTGTCAGTAGGCACATCCTCCAGAAGGCGTTTCATTCCTTCTCTCTCTGAAGGAAAGCCCCCTGGAAACAGCTGGCGCCTCTCCAAAGACGAGAGCCGGCAGCTCCCTATTCTGAGCTAAGGCTCCGCTGGCATCGGTAACGTCTCCATCGCTGTTCTGATGACATGATGTGGCTCTGGTTCTTCATCTCAAATGGCAGGTTACTCAGAGCGACCGAGGAAGAGCAGCAGACGGATGTGACAGTAAATGCTGCTATGTGCCCACAGACACATCTAAGGCATTAAAAAGTTGGGCCTGTACTTCCTCCACCCACAAGAAAACCTGGGAAGAGCATGTGGGTGGGACCTCACCTCACTGTACCACACAAGTCCCTCCCTCTGGCCACACTACGCACAGCTTAAACTGACCTCTGTGGTTGTGAGAAGACGGAGACAACAGGAGACTAAGACGGTAACAGGTTCAGCTTATGTGTTTGGAGGGAACCCCAGATCTAGAGTTTCAAGCAAAGGAGCTGAGCTTTTGTTCCATGACTTACTAGCAATGACCTGAAGGGCTGTCCTGGTCCTCCCAACTGTACAGTGGAAGCCATAACGCAACAGCAGTAGGTACTTATTCTGAAGACCAAATCAGACCCCAGACTTTGGGCTGCCCTCCCTCTCGTTCCTTATATTCTAACCACAAAAGACCCTGACAGTTTCCAGACGGCCATCAGCCTGTTCTGGGCTCAAGCATCTTTGCACTGGCTGTTCCCTCTGCCTGGAATGCTTTTCCCCCAGCTCTTCCCATCATTCAGGGCTCCTTTCCCTCCTTCAGGTTTAGCATAAGTGCCACCTGCTCTGAGAGGTCCTCCTTTTCTCCAAGAGGGCCTTTGCCCACTGGTCTTCATTACAGCTCTCTGCTTATTTTTTTCCCCATAACATTTTCCAAAATCTATAATTAGTTCTTGCACCTGTGAATGGATGTCCCTGCACCAGAACATATACTAGAATCTATCTGTACTGTAACTTCATCATCTAGGGCAGTTTCGGCTATCTAAGCATTTAATGGTGACTGATTGAATGAATGTATTAGAAAGTCTTGGGAACTTTAAAAGCCTCTATGTATATAAGGGATGTTATATATATTTACACACATACACATACGGGATAGAAAATGCAAGTAGAGACTCCTGGTGACATTGGAAACTTCCCCTTTAGGACCAGACATCATTTATAAGCAGAAAACTAAATATTATCAAGTGTCTCTAAGCCCCACAGCTAACTTAGAGGAGGAAAAGAAGTTGGCACAAACTCCAGAATGAAAAGATACAAGCCACTAGACTGGCATATACCCACAGGCACAGAACACACTACAAGGCAGGAAGTACACAACTTGGCATTAGAATAAAAACTGAAAATGCCATCGATGCAGTTTGTTATTAATTTCCTGACTTGATGGATTCTCCTCTATACTTTGAAAAAAATTAGACTGGTAGCTTCTTACCCATCTTCCAAGCTTCAGTATAGCCCAATCAGTTCATTTACAGGAAGGTTTACATAAGCTTAGGTGACTCTATTCTTCTTAAACTTGTCATTATGAGAAATGTCAAACATAGAGAAGAAATGAACATTAATGAACTCTAATAAGATGAGCTCCAACATACCCATGGCCCAATTCCAACAATTATTGATTTATGAACAATCTTGTTTTGTCCATATTCTTACCAACATCCTCCTTTCCCTGGATTATTGTAAAGAGCACCCCCAGACATCTTATCAACTCATGTGCCGATATTCCAGTGTGTATCTCTAAAAGTCAAGGACTCTCCTTCTCAAATATACCCACAATACCATCGTCATACCTGCAACCTTTTTAAAAATCCTTAATATTATCAAGTTTCTCATCTGGGTTCATCTCCCTGATTGTCCTCTATCCTTTTCTTTTCAACATTTTATTCTCTGAACTAGAATACAAGCAAGAGCCATATATTATGATTGGTTAATAGGACTCAGTGGATTGATTCCTTTTTAATGTTTTGGTTCCTCTTTCACCTTCTTATTTTATGATGCTGTCTTATTGGTGGAAACAATTGGGTCATTTGTCTCAGTTTCCCAGAGTCTGGATTTTGTTGATGACATCCCCATGGTGTCATTCATGAGAATTACACTCCCTCCCATGTGTGTTGGGAATTGGTGGTTTAATGTAGAGGGGCTTGATCAGATGCAGAGATCATGTAGTTTTCCAAGTCTATGTCACAGGTGAAGTGTGTGCTTCCTTTAGGAAATAGAAATGTCTAGTTGTGTCTCTTCGTAACAGCAGCAGGCACTGATAACCACTGTCTAGACCCATTAATTCAGTATGCAGGGCAGGGGTATCCCAGTTCTACTATTTATTCTTCACTAATTACTGGCAACAGTGCCAAAGAGGGAGACCTTTCCTCATCAACTATTTGGTTAGCCTGAGGGATAGTTTACATAGGAAAGGCAGAATAAATGCAGATTCTTTTCCTTTACATAGGTTTTTAAAACAATGAGTTGGTTTATTAGCAATCCCCAAGGTTCCCCATGAGTTATCTTTTAAAATATTTCATTATAAACTCATGACTATTATCAATAAACTCGGGGATTTTGTGTGTTTCAAACCCCTGGCAGTTAGCATCCTTCCAGATGTCTAAATGGTTCCATCATCTCTGGCTGGTGGGGACTTCAAGTTGGCTTCTGAGGTCTTTTGACCTGAGATCTTTGATAATTAGCATTAAAAAGAAAACAAATCAGCTTTTTTGGCTCTCCGAGCAGCACCAAGGCAGTTAGTAAGAATGAGCGCCTTACGAAAGGCGGCAAAACAGCAGCCGAGAGGAAAGTGGTTGATCCATTTTCCAAGAAAGATTGGGATGACGTGAAAGCACCAGCCATGTTCAATATAACAAACATCGGAAAAACACTAGTCACAAGAACTCAAGGAACCAAAACTGCACCTGATGGCCTCAACGGTCATGTTTTTGAAGTGAGTCTTGCTGATCTACAGAACGATGAAGCCGCATTTAGAAAATTCAAGCTAATTCCTGAGGATGTTCAGGGCAAAAACTGCTTGACGAATTTCCATGGCACGGATCGTACCTGTGACAAATGTTCTGCCCGGTCCAGGAATGGCAGACCATGGCTGAAGCTCGTGTTGACGTCAGGACTACCGATGGTATTTGCTTCATCTGTTCTGTGTTGGTTTGACTAAAAAAATGCAATAATCAGACTCAGAAGACCTCTTCTGCTCAGCATCAACAGGGCCGCCCAATCCAGAGGAAGGTGATGGAAATCCTGACTCGAGAAGTGCAGACAAATGACTTGAAAGAAGGCGTCAATAAATTGATTCCAGACAGCATTGGAAAAGACATAGAAAAGGCTTGCCAATCTATTTACCTGCTCCATGATGTCTTTGTTAGAAAGGTAAGAATGCTGAAGAGGCCCCAGTTTGAACTGGGAAAACTCATGGAGCTTCATGGTGAAGGTGGCAGTCCTGGGAAAGCTCCTGGGGATGAGACAGGTGCTAAAGTTGAACGAGCTGATGGATAGGAGGCACCAGCCCAAAAATCTGTTTAAAATTCAGACTTTAGATATTAAATAAAATATCTTATCTGTGATGTTTCAAAAAAAAACACAGGCCCATCATGGACTCACTTAAATTAGGGCCCCCCATAAACCAAGATTTTATACCTGACCTCACTGTAGTGTCAAGCCCTTCAGGAATGTAAAACGTAACCAGACCGACTGGACTTTCCTGGAGGACCCTTCCCCCTTAGGAGGACAATCTTGCCTAAACAACGCATTCCTTTCCTTCTTTGTTTTGTTTTTTTAATGCTCTCTTAGCCTTTAAAAACCTTTTTTTCCTATGTCCCTTTGGAGTTCCCTCCTACCTGTTAGACGGGAGGCTGCCTGATATACGAATCATTTAATAAAGCCAATTAGATCTTCAATATTACTCAGCTGAATTTTGTTTTATAACACGGCTTTGCTCTCTGTTATGAGAATTTGCTCTAAGGATGGATCCGTCCCTCACCTGCCAACTGGGAAGTGCCCCCTGCCCGGGGGTTTCTCTCAGGGGAAAAGGGTATCTAAAAACCCCAGTCTGCGTGCTCGGGCTGCTCACTGTTACTGGCTTGGCCGCTGTTTCAGAGTCTATGTTGGTAAGTTAAAATGCACGAGTTCACCTGATACTTTTATCTGTGTTTGGGATCCAGCCTCACAGATCTCATCTTTCATTCATAACAAAATGTCCACTCTCAATGTTGAATGGGGGCAAAACCTATCACCCTAAACTATGTCTCTTTGGCATATTGATTATTTTGGACTAGTTATTTTTAAGAAACAGCAGACACAGGAAGAACTCTGAAAACAGAGTACAAGGTACCCTTTTGTAAGGGGCATTTGCACTGATAAAGGCCTCTCCCCTTGTGAGGCTGTCTCCCGCTGTACCTGGAAGAGATGACTGAATCTCCAGAAACTTGTCAATGGAGAAGGCACTGACTCAACTCCGCATAACAACCATACCCTCGTTGACTGGGCTTTGCCTGACAGCCTACCCTAAATGCTCCCCGCACCCCACCCCCATCCCTCCACATCCTTTGTCTTTAGCTGGAGATGGTGTTTCAGGTGGTGGCTTGAATCATTTCAGAGAGTTCAGTTTTCCTGGGTTTCCTCCACACATACAGGAGGTATACATGGTATGAAACTTCTGCTCATTTTTCTCCTGTGAATTTGTCTTTTGTTACAGGGGGTCTCAGCCAAGAACTAGAAGAGTAGAGGGAAGATTGTTTTTCCTCCTCTACAACATCATCAATGTAATTAATTCTCTTTATCCTACACTGTATACAATTAAGTCTCAGAAAAACAATGTTATTACTATCCCCAAGAATAATGAAAACAGAACAAGATATTTTGCTATTCTTTTTGTCTTTAGAGTGTCTTCCACCAGGTAGGTACAGATAAAATTCTGTTTTAAAGTCACCTGGAATAGTTCCTTTCTGTGTGGTTATTGCAAAAATTAGGTTTACTTATTTTATTTTCAGTACATAGGAATTGTTTTATTTTATTTTTCATAATTGGGTACAATATTTAAATAGTTCTAAAGTTATATCGGTAAAATAGTATATATTCAAAGATGTATACCTCTACTCCCTCTAGTCCATTTCTTCCTTTCCATTGGGTAATCAGTGTGTGTGTGTGTGTGTGTGTGTGTGTGTGTGTGTGTGTGTGTGTGTGTGTAGATAGGTGATAGAGACAAAGACTATTTGTTCAGTACCATGTTTCAGTATATACCGCCATATATCGGAAGCTTTATCTTTATATTCTGATGGTCATTTTGGTATAATACCTGTTATGGGTTGAATTGTGTCTCCCATCCCTCCCCCAAATTCTCATGCTGAAATCCTAATCCTTAGTACCTCAGAATGTGACCTTGTGTGGAGATGGGGTCTTTACAGAGGTAATCAAGTAAAAATGAGGCCATTAGGGTGGGCCCTAATTCAACACAGCTGCTGTCCTTATAAAAAGAGGAAATGCACGATGCAGACCACCATGGCCAGACAAATAAGACATCAGGGTGATGCTTCCAACAAGCCAAGAACACCGAGGATTTCGAGCAGAGAGAGAGAGGCATAGAACATTCTCCCTTTCAGCCCTCAGGAGGAACCTACCCTGCCGACACCTTGATCTCAACTTTCACCCTACATAACTGTGAGACAACAGATTTCTGTTGTTCAAGTTGTTCAGTTTGGGATGCTTTGTTAGAATAGCACAGTTATAGGAAAATAATGTAAAACCGTTGTTTCTTATTTCATTGGGTGATTTTCTGTTCATTCCATACTTCTGTAAGCAATATTGAAATTAGTATTTCTTCTTCCTGTGCCCATTCCTCTCTCCAAGCTTTTATTTTTCCATTAAAGCCCCATGGTTTTACTAGAACAAGTTTCAGCACTGGCCAATCTGGGAGTGTGTCTTTTCATTATATGGTTTTTCAACTCTTTATATCTCATAGAAGTCTTCTTGAAACTTTCTTACAGTCTTTAATATATGTTCTGTTCTTTTGCATTGGATGTTTTCCCTTCAAGGACTCCTATTTGTGTGCATATTGGGTCTTCTTTGCCTGTAGAACTCCGATTTCTTAAAAATAATTTCTGTCTCAATTTACTGGAGTGCTTGAAATTTTCTCTTTTCCCTTCTCCTTATTTTAAGGCATAGCCATTGCATTTTTTCACTGTTTTGTTCCTTCATTTCTGAAATGAATTTTTCTTTTATTCCCAATATTTTTCCTGACTGCTTTCACCTCTGTTCCAGTATTTTTCCTCCAAATATCTCATTTCTAGGGTTTCCTAGCTGTGCTTTATGTGATGGATTTAGCTGGCTTTGAAAGGCTTAATTACTGTTCTCATCTGTTATATGATTGTGATTTCACTATATATTATTCAGTGTTCAATATTGTGTGTGTGCATATATATATACACACACACATATTCCCCTATAAGTATATTGGACTTTATATTCCCAGGCATTTTTTAATATACTCACCCAGTATTCTACTTTGCATTCCTTCTTTTATCACAATGACTTTGGATGGAATTCAACTCTGCTCCTTTCATGTCGTTCTTTTTTAAGTTAAATTAGTTTCCTAGACTTTCAGGAGGGTGAGGTAGGCCGAGACAGCTTCTCTCCATCAGAGCTGTAGAGTTTCCTATTCTGTTTTTATCACAGTGATTAAAACTATGGCCTTTCATTTTCTGAAAGCCTCCTCCTCAGCTCCTCTCAGTCCCTTTCATCTGGACTGCCACTGCATGCCCCTGTCATTCTGCCTGCCTGCTCTGGCGTCTCCTCCCAGACCTTCCTCCTCCGAGCAGGCTCTGTCCTGAAATACTCAGGTTTGTCAGTGCTGAGAGCTCACAGGTCAGCACCCCGCGACCATTCCAGGGCCACTGTCCTTCTTGCAGTCCCCCGGCACCCATTCTCATTAAAATCTGCAAGACACCCCTGTTTCAGCAGCCCTCCTTCAAGTAGCCTGCAGAGCTTTGCAGAAGGACCCGATAGGACTTGTGGCTTCTCAAATGCTCAGGGACGTCCTAAGTAACCCTGTCTTTCCCTGCTTGCTCACACGTTTCTAACGCCACATGGGAATTTTAGCTGTTGGTGGTTTTAGCTGTAGCTGATAGGGACATCTTGTCTCTCCCGTTCCCCCTCCACATTTTTTTAGAGATACTACCCATTAATTTGGTTTATAACCTTTGTTGCTCTGTCTATTTATGAGTGGGGTCAAAGATGTTCAAAAGCTCAGCTGCTACCACGTCCCAAACTTCCCCAATAAGCTTATTCTTGATGTGACACCCTTGCAGCTGCAAACATACACAGACCAGTGTGTGCACTCATGGGTGTGCCTGCATACGTGCACGTACATGTATGTGCACGTGACACACCCTAAAGAGTAACTTGACTCTTGTGAGGCTCTGCCAGGAACTAGACTGTTGATAAAAGTTGCCTGTTTTGTCTGACTCTGACTGTACTTCTCAGTTAAGTTGGGCCCAAGCCTATAGAGATCAATGCTTTTGCCATCAGCAAAAAAATAAACCAAATGGCGTTTTTACAACATCCAGCTACGGGGTCAAATGTTTTATATGTTCACTTCTCTGTGGTTCCTCATATGGAATGGGAATAAATTGCCCTTTATCCTCTGTCTCCTATCTGCCTCCACCATCAAGAAGTAATGTTTACTAGTTTCAAGGGGAAAATACATTAGAATGAGGTTTTCACTGGGCTCAAACCATATGTAATCAGTCATCCTGATCCAGCAAGTAGAGGGCTCTTAATCATTTGTCTGGGGCAATAACATGGAGGAAAAAGAAGCATCCATCTTCCTTTGGAAACAGAAACCATCAACACCACTGTCCCTTCTGCCTGGGTACCAGGATATACTGATAAGACAGGAAATCCACCTGATAGAATATTCCACAACCAATAAGAAAAGTGTTTATGGAGAGGTTGTAATAACACAGGAAACGCTTACGCTGTGACATTAGGTGAATAAAAGCAGGACACAAAACGTACATACAAGACAATCGTAGAAGATACTCACAAGGAAAAAAAACATCAAAAAACTATACCAAGATGTTGCAATAGCAATGGGAATACAAGTGATCATTTTCTATTATATTTTATGGTATTTTCTAACTTGAACAAGCATTTCTTATAATAACCAAAAGGCTTTTTTTTAAGAAATAAAATATGCTAATTCTGCCAATGTTTTGTTCATCCTGAAGGATCTAGATGTCCCTCTCCGTCTTCCATAAACCTCCAAGCTCACATAGGGATCTTCCATCCTCCAAACTTCTAGAGTGCTAAAGACAGTAATTTGTTAATTTAGCAAGCATCAAAATCGCCCAAATGAACTTTTTTAAAGCCATCCCTGAGTTCCACTCCATCCCCACTGAATCAGAATCTCTGAAGGCAGTGCCCAGCAATCTGTATTGTGAACCAGTGTATCTGGGGTTATTACTGGCGCAAGTGTTCCCTGGACCCCATTTTGAGACAATGTATCAGGGGCTTGAGGGTTTCACTGGGCATTCATTTGATACGTACAGGTATGGCTGTTTGTTAATGAAGAACATGTCTAGTGCATGCAACCAGATGACTAATTCTGAAAAGGCAACCACAGCTTCTTCCAGAGCCCTCTAACATGATCCTGGGCAATAGACCCCTAAAGATGACCCAAAGCCATGCTCCCTCTTCCTTTTTTAAAAGCTTCATTATGGAGTTGCATATAAAAGCCTACTCACTTCCATCTGTAATTTAGAAACTAATGGAGAAAAAAAAACAGCTAGAATAATTTGGTTTTCTTCGTATGGCATTAGGCACACATGGAATTCCACCTGTTCACTAAGAATAGTATCTCCCTGGTAATGGCCAGTTTATGCCTTGTCCAAGTGCAGTAAAATAAATGAGGGCCTGCGAAAGTAAACAAATATGCCCACACATATTTTTAAAAGCAGCATCCTAAAAATATCTGGTCACCTCTCCCTTGAGCTAAGTTGAGAAAATAAAAACCATGGATCCCAAAGAGAAGCAAATTATTAGGCATTCAAGTTGCATACCTTTGGCTTAAATAAAAGCAAAGACAGAGAAGTTCTCACTCGCGTGAGATCTGTTATGCTGCTTAGCCCAGCTCAGAGGTAATGGTCTTAAACAGTTCTCGGAGGGTCTAGGCGAGTGCAGGTCTACACGGGGGAGATACACCCAATCTAAAAGGGGAAAGTCCCCACGCATGGAACCAACTTAATAACTATCAAGAGGCTGCTCTACCAAAGTCAATGTCTTTCCAGACTAGCATCAGGGAATTGTCTCTACCCAAGACATGAGTCCAAAAGTATGAGGCTAATGCTTCCACACGTCCAGCATTGTGCTGAACGGTTTACCTGACCTGTCTCTGATCTGCACAGCAACCATCTCACAGACAGGAAAGCTGAGGCTTGTAAAAAAATAAACCCAAGTTTCAAAACGCGGTTTCTCTGCCTCCAAAGTCCATATGGCTCCTGAGACACCAACCTGCCACCTAAGAGAGGCAACGGAAGAAATAATATCAGGTCCAAAGAGAAACAGGCCTGAATCACATCTGACGTCGGGGCAGGAATCAACATTGGAAGGACGGAGATGTGATGACGTTTTGAGATTGTGTCTCTCCTGGATGCTGAAAGAAAGAGGCCCATCTTTATAAACATGTATTTGTGGATGTGATATACCTCATAGGCACTCATTTTCAGTAAAAATTGAGTAAAACACAGTGGACAAATCACTATGGTATACCACTCAATTAACTTTTTATCATTTCAACATGCCATGTAACCACTTCCCAAATCAAGATACAGAACACCACCCTAGAAGTTATGTGGTCCCCCGCCCTGTGTGTGTGTGTGTCTGTCTGTCTCTCACACACATTTTTAATAAGGGCAAATAATTTCTAAAGAGCACCTTCTGTATACCAAGCACTGTGATAGGCACCCACCCTTCAGGTTATTTCATTTTGACAACCACCCTCTGAAGAAGCCATGATTATTTCCATTATAAGGAAGAGGGAATTAAGGCTCAAAGATGAGGAGCACTTCCCCCAGTTCCTATGGCGAGAAATAAGCCAAGGCATGGTTTGACTTCAAACTAACTCCCAGCCCACGTTCTTTCCACAACTCCACAAAGCTCCTCATACTCTGTAACGTAGCCTAAGATCTCCAAGAACCAAATGTTGTCAGCCAGAAATGAGAGGGAAGAAGGGTATAATCAATATACCTGTCTAGCTAAGAGTTTACATCCTGTTTTCTCCTCAAGACAATGTTGCAGACCTACTGTGTTGGTCCATTTTCCTGCCCTAATAAGGAGAGGAAATCTTGAGGTGTGTTGCATCTTGATGTGTGCTGGGCATCGGCGGGGCTTCTGTAAGTCTTGCTCTGAAGAGTATCAGTAATCTCTGCCCTGGATAAAAAATATAGGGTTGAAGTAAAAATGAATGCTGACCCCAGACGCATCCTACATATAAACTTTTGACTTAATACTGATATTTCTTCCATCTGCCTCTTCCTCATAAAGGTCAAGTGTAGGAGAAATTTTGGCTAACAGAGCTTGTAAAGTAGGTTTTAGAAAATACAGTTTTCTCATTTTAACAAATAACCTGATATTTATAAGATGCCAATGCCCTCATTAAAAAGAAAATGGAAAAGGAAAATGTCTGGTATGTCTTAATGAGGACTACACTCGGCACGTTACAGTAGTTATCAGATTTTATACTCCCAATAATCTAATATCAGGTCCTATTAGCTCCATTTGCATATTAGGAAAACAGATCCCAGAGAGGAAATGACATCCCCGAGGTGGAGAAACGATTGAATCCTGATCATCTGATACCAAAGTCTAGCTCTAAATTATTAAATGGTCCAATTGGTAAAACAAATGATGTGATTTCAAGTTGCAATCATGGTTCTTAGTATCAAGTCTTCTTAGATGATAAGAGCTGATAAAGCTGAAAGAAGTGAAGAGAGGGATTTATATATCTAGAAGCTCTCAGAGCATATGCTTCCATGTGAAGATGAAACAGGGAAGAGATATTTTATGTGCTCAGCAGAAAAAGGGCCACCATCACCCCCAGCAGCTCTCTGTAAGCTTGTTGTGTCCTACTTCTTGGTCCCATCAAAGGTAGGAAACAGGTCACTGTATTTCTAAGTTCCCGAAGTTAAGGAGATGATATCTGTGGTGAAAATAACCTGCCCTGCTTTAGCGCCTTCAACCAGAGGCAAAGAAAAGGACTGGCTAACTCATTTATTACGAATTATGTTCTAGATATTTGCTGACGGGCAGGTTATAAATTGTTCTTGATTTTTCAGGTTCACTTTGCATCAACCAGGGCTAATAAATCAGGCCAAAGAGTCGTCAAAGCAGTTGTGCAAAATGCAGGTCACAGGGAAATGTGGACACTGGACAAATGTGAGACAGAGGCAATGCTCAACTAAGGCACCAAA
Organism: Smutsia gigantea; assembly: GCA_032199065.1. Classification (NCBI taxonomy): domain Eukaryota; kingdom Metazoa; phylum Chordata; class Mammalia; order Pholidota; family Manidae; genus Smutsia; species Smutsia gigantea. Next base: position 24,133 of record JAVSCE010014078.1, on the reverse strand, counting down.
TAGTACATAACAGGAAGTAGAGTGGGAGCCGTGCTCAGGCCCCAATTTATCTCATTTCAATCTTGCTTCTAGTGCCACATTTTCCTGCAATAAATAATGATGATAAACTCTCATATTAAAAAAAATTACTTTGTTTTCCATAAGAGTTGAGACTGCTCCATTTCAAATCTCCCATGTGTCTCCATCCTGTATTGCACAGAGTAATTGGGTGGTTTCCCCAAAGGCACCAAAACGCTACCAAAGGGAGAACTAAGGCTAAAACCTCAATCTTCCCCCATTTCCAACTCCCTCCAACCTTTGTAAAGACTCCCAGGTCTCCAGGTCAATAGAGGCAAGAGACCTCGGGGCACCTCATGAGTCAACATAGATGGCTGGTGGAAGGGACAGGACGCCGTCCTTATTCTCGCCACCGTCCCAGATTTCCAAAACATCGCCGGGATCTCTTAGTGTCTGTTGCACTATCACTTGTACGCATTTGCAAAGGGCAGTTTGCCATCTTACGGAATTGCAGATAGACACTTAGTGTTGAACATTCCAGAGCAGGGGAAGGAGAAATTCATCATCACATGGACGATTATCCCGGGTGCTATAATCTCACATCTTTGCCACAAATGCTCAGCGGTACAAAAATGCCGTGAAATACCTTCTCTCCCACTTAGAAACAAAAACAACAACTACAGATTTTTCAACCACGAGACTCATTCCTCCAATTTCCAAGGCAAACTGCTGAAGAGGTCCTTACGCTTGTCAGCACACAAAACCCATTTATGGGCTCCTGGATCTTTTTTTTTTTCCCAGTTATTTGAAGAGGTGACTTAGGTTACTCATCTCATATTGCCTCTGCCTGTGTGCTGTATCTCCCTCTCTACAAGGCAATAAAGCAAAATGTCAGTGTTCGGGGGACCATGGAGCCCTGCCATCCCCAGGTGAGAGGTGGAAGGAGAGGGTCTCAGCAATGGGATCCAGTTAATTAGGAGGAAAACATTCTCTTAACTAAGTTCTACCCCAAGGATCGACTTCCCAGAGATGCTGACCTTTGCGTGTCGATAGGGCGGGAGACTGAAGAGTTGATTCGCTTTCCTAAGGGCAGGGGCAAGATGAGCAGAGCTATTGATTTCTATCAAAACAGACAAAGAGCAAATATTAGAGAAGACCACGGACAGGCAAGGATTTGAATACAAATGGAAAGCACCAGGTATAACATTGAGAGTTTCTGGACAAAGCTGCAGGACAGGGATACCTACATCACCACCGCACGAGAAAATATTAAGCAAAATTCTAGGCTCAACGAATCTCTGTGTCATTGGATTTCCTTCACCCTGAAAGTGTTTCCTAATGTGTGCTGTTGCCATGGTAATGCAGGTGTTTTGGGCCAGGATCTTGATGGCGACAAACAAGCAAACAAACCACCTAATTTTGTCTGTTACAGGCTAAGAAGCAAGTAAATGAAGTTGGTGTGACAAGGGAGGGGAACTCTTGGAGGCTGATCTGGCAGTTCAGATGCCCAAAGGGTCCAGGGGGTGGGGGGCTTCGGGGAACGGAGAAATCCTCTGAAACTGAGGAAAATGGAAACGGTGATGTGTATGGGCATGTTCCTGTGAAGAGAGTCCCTGCCTTTCATCAGATTCTTCAATGTGTCTTCCTCCCTACAAGAGGACAGGTATGATGATGGGAAGAGAGAATCAGAGCAGAAGCCGCTGAGGATCCAAAGGTCAAGAAGAAATGGGCATGTGAAGACCCGGAGAGGGTTGGGGAAGGGACACGGCAGAGGAAGGCCAAGCTGATCTAGGTGACACAAGGGATGATGGTCAAGGGAATTTGGGGGAGAAACAAGAGATGAGAGGTTTTTTAAGCAGGTTCTCTGAGGGGACAGATGAGGAAATAGGATTTTTAGAAGGCTGTCTAGGTAGGCATTCACCCCATCAAGAGGTTCTATAAAGGCAAGAATTTTGTTGTTTTGGCCAAGATATCATGAGGCGGTCCCGCTCTTTCCAATCACACTGACCAGATTCAAGGGAGAAGGCTTAGATACGTGTGAATACATGGAGGAGGGTTCAAACAGGTCTGACTCATGGTGTGAGTAAAACCTCCTCAAACAGATAAATGTGCCCATGGTCCTGGTCAACTAGTAACACTTTCTTGTCTTCTTCGCCCGACACAGTGTTCGTGCTTACAATGTTCATGACGCTTGTGCTCCACTCCCCAATGTCACTTTCCTCTGAGTGGTTCCCCTGATCCTACGTCATCAGGAGAATCTTAGAGTGCAAGGGGTACGCGGGCACTAGAACCCTAATAGGGACATGGAGTAAGGCTGTAGGATCCACGTGGCACCTCCAGTGGAGCTAAGAATGGGGAAGGGGCTCTTAGTGAGGCAGAGAAATCAAAGAAACGAGGACGGTGGGTTAGGGGTGAACAGGACTGAGCAGAGAAGTGAAATCATAGGTTAAGGAGGAAATGCTATGCGAGGGTCAGAGATAAAAACAAAGAGTAAGAGGGAGGAGAGAAGGAAGGAAGAGAACAGAAGGAAATAGGAAGAGAAAGGAGGGTTGAGAAAAGAAAGAAAGGAAAGGAGAAACGCGTGGGGAAGCTCCTAAAGGAAGAAGAGGATGGAAGACAAGGATGCCAGAAAGGGAAGAAGTGAGAGAACCGAGAAAATGGCAGAGTTAGGCATGGAAGAAGGTCATCTCCAGCAAGTTCATCCACCTGGGTCATTATTTACTTCTTTCTGCCTCAATGTTTCAGGTGCAAGAGGAGGAAACCTCAGTCTACCCCCAGTATCGCCCTGTGTGAAGCCACCTGGGCAGAAGAGCCGCTGAGGACCCACAAGGCTTGCTCCCTGCACTCTCCCAACGGCGATTCTCAGACTCAGCAATCAAGGAGCTTGAGTTCAACGAAATGCAAACTGCAAAAAAAAAAAAATGCAAACTCCGGAAGACCTGCTCCTACCCACTGCCATACTTAAGAGGGAAAATGAATTGCCTGAGGCCGGAGTGCGGAAATTCAACTAGACATCTCCTCCCGGGTGATCTGTCCCTGAGTGCATGTTGGTGGGCACACGTGTAAATAATATTCCAAATTCATTTGTCGACACAGAATTTCCCTTGTCAGTATTTATAATCACATATACATAATATGTTGTTATTTGGTGTCTGTCTCCCTCAGTACACTCTAAGCTCCATCCACGGGAACCGGCCATGCCTATTTTTTAATCCCCTAGTATTTGGAGCCTACTAACCATTCATTAAATCATTCCGAAGAGTGAGTAAACGAATAGGGGTAGGGATTCCAAACCAGAACTCACAGCGCCTAACAAGGAAAACAAATAAAAGCCAACTGCTTATTTTTCTACCAGGTTCAAAAAAAAAATTCATAAAATGATTTCTCACACATTGAATAGTTCATGGCTATGAAGTTTCAAACAAAAGGTGACAGTCTTTACAGAATTCCTTAAACTGTGCTCTTCCACCCTTTTGAGCAAACGATGATTTTTATCACCAACATCCCCCAAACTTATCATCCTGACAACACAGAAAGAACAACTTGGTTAAGCTTGGAAAACTTTCTCAAAAATCAAAACACTGATTGCCGAGTAAGAGCCAAACAGCAGTTCTGTCCTGAACGGGTCTCGAGATTTTTCTAACACTGGGACAAACCAATCCTCACCAGCATCCGAGCATGTTCTTTTCTTCCCACGGTATAGATGTGTCATAGGTTAGGGTTCAGGGCCCTACAGTGAACAGTTAGTCCACGTCTAGTTGTCATTGCTGCCAGTGCCTCAGGCCACCACATGGATGAGCCTTGAGAACATGGTGCTAAGTGAAAGAAGCCAGATGCAATGTTTTACCATCCCATTTCCGTGAAATGTCCTGTCCAGAAAAGGTAAATCCACGGAGACAGAACGCAGGCTGGTGGTCGCTAGGGGCCGGGGGAGCGGAGAATGGGGGGTGACTACTTAACAGGTACAGGGTTTCCTTTTGGTGTGAGGAGAAAGTTCTGGAACTAGAGAGAGGTGACAGTTGCACACCACCACTGCATGGATGTACTGAATGCCACTGAATTGTACACTTTAAAGATGGTTAAAACAGTAAAGTGTATGTTATGGGTGTTTTACTAAAATAAAACAAAGGCAGACCTGCTGGGTCACAGAGTAATTGCTCTTTTAATTTTAATAAAGATTCACAAATTGCCCCGCAAAATCTTACTCCTTTTCTCGGTATTTATTGTAGGTATCTCTTTCTATGTATCTTCCTATATTTATTTCAGTATCTGTCTCTTCTTCTCCCTCCCTCCATCTTCCTCCACCTTCCCTCCTCCCTCCCTCCCTCTCTTCTTCTCTCCCTTGCTCTCTCTTTGCTCTCTTGAGGATCTCTGTCTCCTTTTCTGGAGAATGGAGAGCCCCTTCTGACCTTCCCCTCAACTCTATAAATGGTTCTGACAAGAGTCGTAAATACGCTCCCCACCATCTAAAAACAACTCAAATGATGCATCGGCTCCAATTACATGGCCTTCCCCTTCCCGCTGCTCACAGCGCCCCTCCTGCATGGCTGGCTGAGGGGGTGGGTGGAGCGAACGCATGTGTGGAAAATCCTTCACCCAGGAATCAGGTCGGAGCCAGTGGAATCCGTGCATGAGCAGAACAGCCAAAGTTAAGTTAGAGATTCTGATGTATCACAATTCCTATAGTAAAAGTGAAGAATTTCCTTCAGAACACCACAGAACTTAATGCTTAAGGCAGCTTCCCAGGAACCTGCTGGCCCAGAAAGGATATCTTTATATCTAAGCCCTCCTAGCTATAACTAGGGAGGTGGTGGCAGGCAGTGTTAAGGGCCCAGGTTTTGGTATTAGACTGCCTGGGTTCAAATCCTGACCTTTCAACTAATGAAATGACCCTATATGTATAATAGTTTACCTCTCTGAGCAGTATTTTGTAATCTCTGCAATGAAGGATTGATGAAAGTCAAGCAGGAATATATGCGAAACACTGAGCACAGGCCCTGTCACTTTGACATGGTGTATTAGTTTCTATTGGCTGCTATAACAAATTACCACAAGTTAGGGGCTTAAATCAACACATACTGGCCGTCCTACAATTCTGGAGGTCATAAATTCCAACTGGGTCTCACTAAAATCAAAATCTCCACAGGGCTGTGTTCTTCTGGAGGCTCTAGGGAAAAAAATCCATTTCACTGGTTTTTACCAGCATTTAGAATTCTTTTACCAGCATTCTTCAGGTCACATCCCTCTCTCAGAGATACCACCACTCTCACCTCTGCTGCTTCTGCTCCTACAGCCACATCTCCTCCTCTGGCTCTGACCCTCCTGCCTCCTTCTTTCACAATGACCCTTGTGATTACAGTGGGATCCCCTGAATAATCCAGGATAATCTCCCCATCTCAAGATCCTTAACTTAATCACATCTCCGAAGTCCCTTTTGCTATGTAAGGTGATGTATCTACAGATTCTGAGCATTAGAACATGGACATCTTTGGGACATCATTATTGTACCCATCACATATGGTCAGACTCATGTAGAAGCTGCTGCTGCTTCTGAGTTACTCCTACTACTACAGAGAAAGAAGCTTTCTTTCTCTCCTCCTCCAAGGAAAATGAGAAGCATCATGGTTCAGCTATCAGGAGAAAAGTAAATATCCAATATCCTTCTCTCTTGAAATGCCTCTAAAATTACTTAGTATGTCTCTTTCCTTTTCACCAGTGGACCCCTTGTGTGAAGTACTAAGCACTGAGCTAAAGCACCATTAAGTGGCCCTGCAGTCCTTGGAGACACCGTGGCATGGAATATCCAAGGAAACAGAGAAGAGAGAAGAAGAGTTTTGGGGACCTCAGCCCAGCTGAACACTGACTTCACTGTGTCAAAGAGGAGAAACACAAAGACTCCTCTCCTTTATCCCTCATGCTTCATTTGTGTCAGCCAGCACCTTTTTCCTCCCTCTCCTTTTGCTTCTCCAGCCCTTCTCCAATATCCTCACTCACTCCCTTCTCTCCCATTCTCCAGAAACTGAGGCAGCACTGGGTGTCTTCAGCTTTCATCCCCATTGCTTTGGTCCTAGCCTTGGCTGCAACACAAAGGTCAGACTTCACAAACTACAGACTCCTGCTGGCCCAGGAAGTTTATGCATCACTTGCTGTATCTGTGATGTAGAGACAAGGGCTCTGAATCACTGAGAAAAATCCACTTAACTAGGAAATGAATAAAGGTGCTGCGATGTGAAAAAAAGAGCTGTACACTGGGGTCCCCTTAGTGTTAAACCCAGTCAGCTTGGACAAGTTCCTCCTTTCTTGGCCTCAGTTTCCTTGACTGTAACATCAGAGGCTGAACAGTACAATCCCGTGGGTCTGAAATTTTCCAGCTCTGAACTACTATGATTTTATCAAAAGAAGGTCTATCGAAACCAAGCATAGAAGAGCAGAAATAGCATAGACTTTGGAACCAGAGAGTCCTGGTTTGGAATCGTGGTTCCATTACTTACTAGCTGAGTTAGGATTCACCTGGTTGCAAGTGACAGAAAATTCAAATCATCTTAAACGATAGAGAAGATCAGCAGTCCATGTGACTATCAGGCTATCATTTAACTATCAGCTCACATGACTGGCTTGACCAGTGACAAAGATGGCTTCAGGGTTACTTTGAGTTGGTAGACCAATGATTTTGTTCTTTCTAACTCTCTGTTCTGCATTCCCTCTGTTAAAACCATCCTGTGGACAGACCATCCCAACCATCCCAGGAGCCACACGCATGTCCTAGACAATAAGAAGAGGGTCTCTTCAGAAGGCTCTCATGAGCCTCCCAACCAAATTTCCAATCTCACTGTTCTTAACTGCAACTCATACTAACCAATAGACCAATTGCTATAGCCAGTGAATGGGAATTGTACTCATTGATTTAAGCCTGAGTCACATGTCCTGCCTTCCCCAAAGAACAGGAACTGCATGGGGGTAGGGATGGACATCCAAAGGAAAATTATGACAATAACTCAAAACAGAGTAATGACTTTTGTGGAAACAAACACAGTGACCATTACAATGGCCTTTTAGAATATATTCACTTCTCTGAGCCTCAGTTTTCTCATCTATAAACTAAGTAGTATCTACCTTTAATTGGGATGAGATACAATGATGCTCATTAATTATTTATCCTGGCATATGGTTTACCTTGGTGGCAGTTTTTCAATAAAAGGTAGCTACTAATAGCATCACTGTTATCAACCCCATTATCATTATAAAAACTAAGGCAACTTCCTTAGGGTTATAACTGGCGAGACTTGAGAAATCTCTCAGATGGCCTCACACATCAGACTGGAGCTTTCAAAGGGTATAAAATAACCAAGTAAAGAATGTCATAAAATGAACAGGCATCAGAGACTCTGTGATTTAAAATTATCACAGTGCAAATGTTGAGTTGACAGTCCTGAGTGGGCCTGAGCCCTTGGGAATGCAGTGGAAATCAAGTTTGGGGAGGGTAGAATAAACCAAATCAATGCCCCATGAGCATATCTCCAACCAAGTGTGGGAGAATGTAAGAGATGAAAACCTCACTTCGATCTGTGGAAGAACATTCTTCAGGGAGAGCTAATTACAGAAGGAACAGCTATGTAGGAAGGCAATGGGCACTTCATCGTTGGAGGCTGAATGACCAGTTTCCAGATATAGAAGGGGGACATTCACAGTTCAGGTAGGTGAGGGAGGGGTCAGTACTGGATATCTGTATTCTGCCTTTCTCCTGTGAGCTCGGAACTCCATGAGAAAAGCTCCAACCTCAGATGCCGACAGGAATCAGGTAGGTAACAAAACTGAGCAAAGTAGGATGATAAATACCAGACCAAGATGAACCAAAGGTTGCCACCTCATCCCCAAAGGCAACGACTACTCAACCCCAGGTGTCTGGGACCATATGAGAATACAAACTTCATGTTGCCAGACCTTGCGGTATGTCAAGATAGTCAGATATTAAGGTTTTGTGTGAAATATTCCTATTTCAAAAGTTGGCATTTCGCTCACATTTAAGGTCTTGTATACATCAAAGGGAACCCATTTGTGAACCAGAATCACCTAATGGGCCCACCATTTTGTGGCCTCTATGAGAAAGGGAATTTCCCTATAAGCACCATGATGCCTTTATTTGGGTCAAAATTCATCAACTTTTCATAAAAAGGAATAAACTTTTAAGCATTAACTACTAGAAATATCTGGCATATTGCAGCTGAGTGAGTGAGTGGTTGCAGTGACTAACAGTTATGGAACTTAGAACCCAAATAGCTCTTGATTCATGTTTAAGGCTAAAGAGAATATACAGAAGTCAGTGTAAAATTAGAGCCACATTTCTTGGAGGCCTCCATGTGTCTTTCTCTACGGGGAATATGAAGTCACTGGTCCTCCATCCATTATTGAGTATCCAGTCTGCCAGGAAGGGCAAAAACAGACATCCTGGATTCCAGTTCCAGTGGCGGAGGCACAGAGCGGTCAAGAGTGGAGTGGAAGAAAGAGAAAAGCCAACATTGAAGGTCGTAATCTTCATAGAGGTATTACAGCTAGGAAATCTATTATTTAGGAAAAGGAAAAACTATCAGGATCAGATGGGACAAATTAAAGAATTAAGTTAGTAAATTCAGGAAAAACTTATAGACCTGCTAAAATACTAATAAAAAGAGGGAAAAAAATGAATAGGGATAACCACAGAATAGTTTGCATCATTTTGGCTGTGGAAGACAGGAAAACCAAGAACACAGTGGGAGTATACCAAGTAAATCTGAGTTGTTGGACTAGACCGAAATTGTACATGCTCCCACTTCTGGTTGTCTGGGCGATGAGACTCCTACTCTCTACTAATGACACTGGAATGAGTAAAACCCCATGCAAACGAAGCACACAGTAATTAGAGGGAGAGCCACATGCAGTCTGGATAGCATCATGTCAGAGGAAAGTCTAGAAAATAGTTTGGGAGAGCTTTGGCAGCAAAGAATGATGTCATAAAAGCAAAGAAATTCAGTTATGAATAAAAAGGATAAATGCTTGAGAAAGACTGTTCTACTGATTTGCTGGTTCTCCCATTGATTTTGGTCAAGTCGTTAAAGATAACAGACCAGGGAGTCACATATCCACATTGCTTCATCTGCTCTATTTCTCTGTGTCCCTCCTGGGAAGGAATCGTGGAATGGGAAATACTGAGGTTTACTGTCTCAGTTCCCTGTGTGGGCAGCCTCACTGTTGCCCATAAAAGGGACTCAAAAGGGGTCTGGAAAACTATTATGGAGAGGCTTATGAATACAAACAACAAATGAACAAAGAAAGAGGCCAGTTATGGGATGTATTAGTCTTTTACAGCTGCTGTAACAAATTACCACAAACTTGATGGCTGAAAAGAACAACCATTGATTCTCTTACATTTCTAAATGTCAGAAGTCCTAAATGAGTTGCACTGGGTTGAAATCAAGGTATCAGCATGGGTATACTCTCTCCAGAGGCTCTAGGGGAAAATCTGTTCCCTTGGTCTTTTCCAGCTCCCAAAGCTGTAGTCCTTGCATTCCTTAGCTCATGGCTTCTTTCTCCATCTCCAAAACAAGAAGCATTAGCAATTTACTTCAGTCATCAAATGCTTTCATCTATTCCTGTAGTAGAATCTCCTCCTATCTTCCCCAGTGATTATATCACTGAGTTTACCTGAATAATCTGGATAATCTCCCCATCTCAAGACCCTTAACTTAATCACATCTGCAAAGTCCCTTCTGCCAGATAAAGTAACATGTTCACGTACAGAGTCCAGGGATTATGACATGGACATCTTAGGGGGTTATTATCCTACAGGGGCCGAGAGAGAGCACAAGAGGAAAAGAAAGGTGATTTTAAGAATTACTTAAAGTCCATTATAAATTAGGTCCCCATTAATGTTATTGGAAAGATACAAATAAGATGGGAATTTATTTTAATGACTGTTAGTTAACTACATTTCTCTGAATGTGATATAGTTCTGGAACTAGACCACAGGGGTATGGGCATCTATGTATGCTGCAAGCTTTAATCCATTAAAATGATCATTTGAGAAAAACTGCATCTAGCAACACACATCACTGAATCAGTTTAAATAGTTACTTCTTTGTCAGCACTTATTTTAAACAAGCATTGATGTATAGAGTAGCAGGGATGATTTAAATATCAAAAGCTACTTATAGCCAATATAATCTTAAACGTTGATTCTTCACCTGCTCTCTCAAACATCTGCTATTTATACAGGTAAATTTGGGCAATTATACCAATTAACAAGCATGGATATATCATTTTTGTTAGGTACATTACCTGCTATTTCCCATTTGGAAGGGAAATGGATGAGAAATTTCAGAATGAAGGTCACAAAACCAAATGGTCTAGGGGGCAAGCATGTGACATGAATGACAAGAGTGGCACAGTCCCACAGATGGGAAAAGTGGCAAGCTGGAAAGTACATGCCTTACCTAGGGAAATAAGCCACCACTCACTTCTACCTCATTATTGACATTTAAAATGCAGTACTTCCAGAGCTTTAAAATTTTTAAGAGCAGTAAAAAAAAAAAACAGAATTTCATGTAATGTTTCCTGGTTTTTCAATGTTGGAGACTAATGCAAAACACCATGCAGGCCAAATAAAGCTCCTGCAACCTGTGGCTTGACACTTTGCAAACTCCACTATAAATTCTGTCAAGTACTTTTGACTTTTCAACCTAAAGACAAAAAGGCGAAGGTTTCACCCAATGGCATGACATGGCCATATCTGTGTTGACTTTGTTGATTTCTAATGCAACCATGCACACCAGGCACACCCACACCCACACCTGCCTACATAAACCCGTGACTGTGAGTAAAGTTTGAAAAGTTGACTTTTAAAACCATAAATTCTTAAAGGATATCTTTTAACCTCCTGCAGTGTTGGCCAGCATTGACGAATAACTGTTTTCCCTTCAGTGAAATTCTATGTAGAATTACAGGTTGTTGCTAATAATAACCTACTTTATGGGAGAGAAAACAACCCCTCAAGATGCAATGTGACTAGCCTCAGGGGTCCGTCTGAGCAAAATGGCCCCAGGGGCCTGGGAAACCATCCTAACTGCAGCCAGAGAGCTCATGGCCACATCTTTCCTAGCCCAAGGTCAGGACTTGAACGGAACCATCTCTCAGATACATAAGCATTCACACAGATTTTAAAAGAGAGTTTTGTTAAAAAGAAACTCTAAAAGGCCACATCAACAAAGATGTGAACAATGAGAAGAATTTTTGGGATGGTGAAAAGAGCCATTTGCAAGATCAAAAGGGCAGTGAAATAGAGAGTGGTGACAGGTAGAGGTCAAAAAAGATGGGTCATAGAACTTCCGGGAAGATGGCGGTGTGAGCAGGGCGGCAGAAATCTCCTCCCAACACTATATTTATCTACGAAAACACAGAAAATACATCTATTCCTAAAAGAGAGACGAGAATACACAGGAAAGCGCACAGCGTGCAGCTACACCCGAGAGGACTCGGCACCCCAAGAGGCGGGTAAGATACGGAGCCGCGACCCGGCGGGACCCGAGCCCTCCCCCACCCCAGCGCACCGGCGGGAGGAGAGGATTCAGAGCCGGGAGGGAGTGGAAGTGCACCCCGCGAAGTAGCCAGCCCCGGGTGATCTGCGCGGGGAGCGCTGACCCACATTGCGCAGTGCAGCGGAGATTGGAGAGACAGAGGGGCAGGATCTGAGCGGGGAACGCGCCAGGGTGCTTGCAGCCGGCTCCCGGGAAGGAAAAAAAAAAAGCGCGCTTTCTTCAGCGGTCTTAAAGAGACAGGAGCCCAGCGGAGGAGCCGGATCGCCCCAGCACACTCAGCCCAGCAGGCTGGGAGTCCTGGGGAGTTTCAGACGCCTTAGCTGGCGACTGAGGAAGCGTAGCCATACTTAACACTTCTCACTGAGATCAACAGCCTCCTATTCGTTCCCACCCCTGCCAGAGCGATAAAGGGCCCTGCGGAGCGGCACAGTCACAGCTGTGGAATAGTGGGGCAATAGCGCCACCTAGAGCATTCCCACAGAATCTACGTCCGGTGGGCATTTTTTTGTTTTTTTTGTTTTTTTTGTTTTTTCTTTTCTTTCTTTTTTTCTTTTTTTCTTTCTTTCTTTTTTTTCCTTTTTTTCTTTTTTTCTCTTTTTTTTTCTTCTCTTTTTAAAGTCTTAAAGAGCCCAGCTGACATACGTGGCAACTATCAGTGACCAAATTATACAGCCATGAAAAGACAGAGGAATATGGTTCAGACCAAAATCAACCAGACAACCCCAGAGAGGGAGTCTGAAGGGATGGAAATGCACAGCCTCCCTGAAAAAGAATTCAGAATAAAAGTCATAACCATGCTGATGGACCTACAGAGAAATGTGCAAGAGCTGAGGGAGGAAGTGAGGGAACTGAGGAAAGACAATACAGAAATCAGACAAACGATCGACGGGCTTAACAGCAGAATGGATGAGATGCGAGAGACTGTTAATGGAATAGAAAACAGAGAACAGGAGTACAGAGCAGCTGAGGCAGAGAGAGATAAAAGGATTTCTAGGAATGAAAGAATATTAAGAGAACTGTGTGACCAATCCAAACGGAACAATATTCGCATTATAGGAGTACCAGAGGAAGAAGAGAGAGAAAAAGGGATAGAAAGTGTCTTTGAAGAAATAATTGCTGAAAACTTTCCCTCGCTGGGGAAGGAAGTAGTCTCGCAGTCCACCGAAGCTCATAGATCTCCCAACACAAGGGACCCAAGGAAGACAACACCAAGACACATAATAATTAAGATGGCAAAGATCAAAGATAAAGACAGGGTATTAAAGGCAGCTAGAGAGAGAAAAAAGATCACCTACAAAGGAAAACCCATCAGACTATCATCAGACTTCTCAACAGAAACCTTACAGGCAGAAGAGAATGGCATGATATATTTAACGTAATGAAACAGAAGGGCCTCGAACCTAGAATATTGTATCCAGCACGATTATCATTTAAATATGATGGAGGGATTAAACAATTTCCAGATAAACGAAAGTTAAGAGAATTTGCGCCTCACAAACCACCACTACAGGATATCTTAAATGGACTGGCTAGAGGGAAGCACACCTAAGGCTAAAAAGATGTCACCAGAGAAAAAAAAATCATAGCAAAGAAAGCAAACCATCCAAATACCAACTAAAGGCAAAGAATAAAACACCTATTATAGAAAGAATGGAGGAGGAGGAATAAGAAGGGAGAGAAAGGAAGAAACATCAGACTGTGTTTACAATAACTTAACAAGAAAGTTAAGTTAGATTGTTAGATAGTAAAGAAGCAACCCTTGAACCCTTGGTAACCACGAATCTAAAGCCAGCAATGGCAATAAGTACATACCTATCAATAATCACCCTAAATGTAAATGGACTGAATGCACCAATCAAAAGACACAGAGTAACAGAATGGATAAAAAAGCAAGACCCATCTATATGCTGCCTACAAGAAACTCACCTCAAATCCAAAGATATACACAGACTAAAAGTGAAGGGATGGAAAAAGATATTTCATGCAAACAACAAAGAGAAAAAGCCGGTGTTGCAGTACTTGTATCAGACAAAATAGACTTCAAAACGAAGAAAGAAGCAAAAGATAAAGAAGGACATTACATAATGATAAAGGGGTCAGTCCAACAAGAAGATATAACCATTATAAATATATATGCACCCAACACAGGAGCGCCAGCATATGTGAGACAGATACTAACAGAATTAAAGGAGGAAATAGACAGCAATGCATTCATCTTAGGAGACTTCAACACACCACTCACTCCAGAGGACAGATCAACCAGACAGAAAATAAGTAAAGACACAGAGGCACTGAACAACACACTAGAACAGATGGACCTAACAGACATCTACAGAACTCTACACCCAAAAGCAACAGGATACACATTCTTCTCAAGTGCACATGGGGCATTTTCCAGAATAGACCACATACTAAGCCACAAAAAGAACCTCAGTAAATTCAAAAATATTGAAATCCTACCAACCAACTTCTCAGATCACAAAGGTATAAAACTAGAAATAAATTTTAGAAAGAAATCAAAAGGCTCACAAATACATGGAGACTTAACAACATTCTCCTAATTAATCAATGGGTTAACGACCAAATCAAAACAGAAATCAAAGAATATATGGAGACTAATGACAACAACAACACAAAGCCACAACTTCTGTGGGACGCAGCAAAGGCAGTTCTAAGAGGAAAGTATATTGCAATCCAAGCCTATTTAAAGAAAGAAGAACATTCCCAAATGAATAGTCTAAAGACACAATTACTGAAATTGGAAAAAGAAGAACAAATGAGGCCCAAAGTCACCAGGAGGGACATAATAAAGATTAGAGAAGAAATAAATAAAATTGAGAAGAATAAAACAATAGAAAAAATCAATAAAACCAAGAGCTGGTTCTTTGAAAAAATAAACAAAATAGATAAACCCCTAGCCAGACTCATTAAGAGAAAAAGAATCTACACACATAAACACAATCAGAAATGAGAAAGGAAAAATCACGACGGACCCCACAGAAATACAAAGAATCATAAGAGAATATTATGAGAATCTATATGCTAACAAGCTGGAAAACATAGAAGAAATGGACAACTTCTTAGAAAAATACAACCTTCCAAGACTGACCAAGCAAGAAACAGAAAAACTAAACAGACCAATCACCAGTGGCGACATCGAATTGGTAATCAAAAAACTACCCAAGAACAAAACCCCTGGGCCTGATGGATTCACCTCTGAATTCTACCAGACATATAGAGAAGAAATAACACCGATTCTCCTTAAAGTTTTCCAAAAAATAGAAGAGGAGGGAATACTTCCAAACTCATTCTATGAAGCCAGCATCACTCTAATACCAAAACCTGGCAAAGACCTCACCAAAAAAGAAAATTACAGACCAATATCCCTGATGAACGTAGATGCAAAAATACTCAACAAAATATTAGCAAACCGAATTCAAAAATACATCAAGAGGATCATACACCATGATCAAGTGGGATTCATCCCAGGGATGCAAGGATGGTACAACATTCGAAAATCCATCAACATCATCCACCACATCAACAAAAGAAGAACAAAAACCACATGATCATCTCCATAGATGCTGAAAAAGCATTTGACAAAATTCAGCATCCATTCCTGATTAAAACTCTCAACAAAATGGGTATAGACGGCAAGTACCTCAACATCATAAAGGCTATATATGACAAACCCACAGCTAACATCATACTTAACGGTGAGACGCTGAAAGCTTTTCATCTAAGATCGGGAACAAGACAAGGATGCCCACTCTCTCACTGTTATTCAACATAGTACTGGAGTTCCTAGCCACAGCAATCAGACAAAACAAAGACATACAAGGCATCCATATTGGTAAAGAAGAAGTCAAATTGTCACTATTTGCAGATGACATGATACTGTACATAAAAACCCTAAAGATTCCATTCCAAAACTACTAGAACTAATATCTGAATTCAGCAAAGTTGCAGGATACAAAATTAACACACAGAAATCTGTTGCTTTCCTATACACTAATGATGAACTAACAGAAAGAGAAATCAGAAAAACAATTCCATTCACAATTGCATCAAAAAGAATAAAATACCTAGGAATAAACCTAACGAAGGAAGTGAAAGACCTGTACTCTGAAAACTACAAGACACTCCTAAGAGAAATTAAAGAGGACACTACAAATGGAAATGCATCCCATGCTCTTGGCTAGGAAGAATAAATATTGTCAAAATGGCTATACTACCTAGAGCAATCTACAGATTCAATGCAATCCCTATCAAACTACCAACAGCTTTCTTCAATGAACTGGAACAAATAATTCTAAAATTCATATGGAACCACAAAAGACCCCGAATAGCCAAATCAATCCTGAGAAGGAGGAATAAAACAGGGGGAATTACACTCCCTGACTTCAAGCTCTACTACAAAGCCACAGTAATCAAGACAATTTGGTATTGGCACAAAAACAGACCCACAGACCAGTGGAACAGAATAGAAAATCCAAACATTAACCCAAACATATACAGTCAATTAATATTTGATAAAAAGTGCCTTGGATATACAATGGGGAGATGACAGCCTCTTCAGCAGCTGGTGTTGGAAAAACTGGACAGCTACATGTAAGAGAATGAAACTGGACTACTGTCTAGCCCCATACACAAAGGTAAACTCAAGGTGGATCAAAGACCTGAATGTAAGTCATGAAACCATAAAACTCTTAGAAAAAAACATAGGCAAAAATCTCTTGGACATAAACATGAGCAACTTCTTCATGAACATATCTCCCGGGCAAGGGAAACAAAAGCAAAAATGAACAAGTGGGACTATATCAAGCTGAAAAGCTTCTGTACAGCAAAGGACACCATCAGTAGAACAAAAAGACATCCTACAGTATGGGAGAATATATTCATAAAAAACGTATCTGATAAAGGGTTGACATCCAAAATATATAAAGAACTCATGAACCTTAACAAACAGAAAGCAAATAATCCAATTAAGAAATGGGCAGAGGACATGAATAGACACTTCTCCAGAAGAAATTCAGATGGCCAACAGGCACATGAAAAGATGCTCCACATCGCTAATCATCAGAGAAATGCAGATTAAAACCACAATGAGATATCACCTCACACCAGTGAGGATGGCCAACATCCAAAACACAAACAACAACAAATGTTGGCGAGGATGTGGAGAAAAGGGAAACCTCCTACACTGCTGGTGGGACTGCAAATTAGTTCAACAATTGTGGAAAGCAGTATGGAGGTTCCTCAAAAAACTCAAAATAGAAATACCATTTGACCCAGGAATTGCACTCCTAGGAATTTACCCTAAGAATGCAGCAGCCCAGTTTGAAAAAGACAGATGCACCCCTATGTTTATTGCAGCACTATTTACAATAGCCAAGAAATGGAAGCAACCTAAGTGTCCATCAGTAGATGAATGGATAAAGAAGATGTGGTACATATACACAATGGAATATTATTCAGCCATAAGAAGAAAACAAATCCTACCATTTGCAACAACATGGATGGAGCTAGAGGGTATTATGCTCAGTGAAATAAGCCAAGCCGAAAAAGACAAGTATCAAATGATTTCACTCATATGTGGAGTATAAGAACAAAGAAAAAAACTGAAGGAATAAAACAGCAGAAGACTCACAGAACCCAAGAACGGACTAATAGTTACCAAAGGGAAAGGGACTGGGGAAAATGGGCAGGAAGGGAGGGATAAGAGGGAAAAAGGGGCATTACAATTAGCAGATGTAATGTTGGGGGGGGCACGGGGAGGGAAGTACAACTCAGAGAAGACAAGTAGTGATTCTATAGCATCTCACTACGCTGATGGACAGTGACTGTAATGGGCTTGGTGGGGGGGACCTGATGAAGGGGTAGTTTAATAATCGTAATATTGCACATGTAAGTGTAAATTAATGATAATAAAATAAATTATATTTAAAAGAAAATGGGTGGAGAGACAGGAGAGAGGACTAAAGATGGTGGTGTGAGAGTTGAGACAGAGGGTTCCTCCTAAAACCGCAGATAATATGAAAATATAAATAATACAACTACTCTTGAGAGAGCAACAGGATAGAGGACTGCAACAAACTGCATAAACCTTGAGACAAGAGCAGACCTCATGGAAAAAGGTAACTTACTAAAGCTGTGGTCCTGTGGGATCCAAGCCCTTCCCCCACCCCAGCTCACAGGCAGGAGGAAGAGGAATGGAGCAGGGAGGGAGTGGAGATCTGGGACTGCAGAATACCTAACTCTGGAGATTGGCTCTGGGAGCACAAACCTACATTTCATAGTGCTTACAAAATACTCTCGTAATTAGGGGGTTGGAAAGCTAAGACAGGCAGAATTCCTGGAGACACTGAGATTCCAGCTGCTGTGGAAAGCAGGGATCTATATCCAGCTGCTGTGGGACAAAAGAAAGGCAGGCAGTCTGAGAGACTTTCTAACAAAGAAGCGCTTAGCAAGAGGGCTGCTAAAGGGGCAAGGATTGCACAGAGCTTACTGCTCGGGATAAAGGACAGGTAGAAAAAATTGTCTGGGTGCACTCTGCCCAGCAGATTGGGAGCTTTCATGATCTTCAGGTGCCCCAGCTCCCTGGCTGCCTACACAGCTCCAAGAACCCCTTCTGTGACAGGCAGACTACTGCGCCTTTCTCCTGGCCAGCCCCACTGTGCTTGCAAACCTGGAAACCCTACCCTGGCATTAGGCCAGCCAGAGGGAAGATCTGTCTACAGAAACTAAAAACACAAAGCATAGAGGCTTACACCTCTGTGCTCAGCCCACTGGTTCAGGCAGTAGGGAAAGGCGTAGCAGTTGGGAAGCAGGAAACAGCTCTTTCCCCACCAAGCACCAATACTACTCCCTGCAATCCCCAACATTGCTTCAGGGGCTGAGCAGCTCCAGAGAGTAGAGCTTCTGGGCACTAGAGGGCGACATACACAAATAGGAAACACCAAAGGAACCTGGTCCAGAGTAAAATTATGAATACAACTCCTTAGAAAGATTTAAATGATATTGACCTCATGACTCTCCCTGAAAGGGAATTCAAATAAAAATCATTACCATGCTCGTGAAGGTACGGAAAGATATTCAAGAACTCAGGAATGAATTATGGTCAGAGATCCACTCATTGAGGAGGACAATGGACGGTATTAAAAGCAGATTGGATATGGTGGAGGAGGCAATAAATGAAATAGAAACTAGAGAAGAGGAATACAAAGAAGTTGAGGCACAGAGAGAAAAAAGGATCTATAGGAATGAAAGAATATTGAGAGAACTGTGTGACTAATTAAAGCGGAACAATATTCACATTATAGGGGTACCAGAAGAAGAAGAGAGAGAAAAAGGGATAGAAAGTGTCTTTGAGGAGGTGATTGCTGAAAACTTCCAAAATCTGGGGAAGGAGATAGTCTCTCAGGCCATGGAGGTGCACAGATCTCCCAACACAAGGGACCCAAGGAAGACAACACCAAGACATATAGTAATTAAAATGGCAAAGATCAAGGATAAGGACAGACTATTAAGAGCAGCCAGAGAGAGAAAAATAAGATCACATACAAAGGAAAGCCCACCAGGCTATTATCAGACTTCTCAGCAGAAATCCTACAGGCCAGAAGGGAGTGGCATGATGTATTTATTAATGCAATGAAGCAGAAGGGTCTTGAACCAAGATGACTTTATCCGGCAAGATTATCATTTAAACTTGAAGGAGGGATTAAATAATATCCAGATAAGCAAAAGTTGAGAGAATTTACCTCCCACAAACCATCTCTACAGTGTATTTTGGAGGGACTGCTATAGATGGAAGTGTTCCTATGGTTTAACAGCTGTCACCAGAGGTAATAAAACCACAGTAAAGAAAGTAGAACAGCTAATTACTAAGCAAATGCAAAATGAAATTAACTATCCCCAAAGTCAATCAAGGGATAGATAAACTGTACAGAATATGATACCTAATATATAAAGAATGGAGGAGGAAGAAAAAGGAGGAGGAAAAAAAAACAAAACAAAAGAACCTTTAGATTGTGTTTGTAATAGCATATTAAGTCAGTTAAGTTAGACTCTTAGATAGTAAGGAAGATAACCTTGAACCTTTGGTAACCACGAATCTGAAACCAGCAATGCCAATAAGTACATACCTATCCATAATCACCATAAATGTAAATGGACTGAATGCACCAGTCAAAAGACATAGAGTCACTGAATGGATAAAAAAACAAGACCCATCCATATGCTGCCTTCAAGAGACTCATTTTAAACCCAAAGACAAACAGACTAAAAGTGAAGGGATGGAGAAAGACATTTCATGCAACTAATAGGGAGAAAAAAGCAGGAGTTGCAGTACTTGTATCTGACAAAATAGGCTTCAAAACAAGGAAAGTCACAAGAGACAAAGAAGGACATTACATAATAATAAAAAGGTCAATCCAACAAGAAGATATAACCATTATAAATATGCACCCAACACAGGAGCTCCTATATGTGAAACAAATACTAAAAGAATTAACTAAGGAAATAGAATGCAGTGCATTCATTCTAGGGGACTTCAACACACCACTCACTCTGAAGGACATATCAACCAGACAGAAAATAAGTAAGGAGACAGAGGCACTGAACAACACATTAGAACGATGGAACTAACAGACATCTACAGGACTCTACACCCAAAAGCAGCAAAATACACATTCATCTCAGGTGTACAAGGAACATTTTCAAGAATAGATCATAAACTAGGCCACAAAAAGAGCCTCGGTAAATTCAGAAAGATTGAAATTGTACCAACCAGCTTCTCAGAACAAAAAGGAATTAAACTAGAAATGAATTATGCAAAGAAAATGAAAAATTCCACAAACACATGGACGATTAATAACACGCTCCTAAATAATCAATGGATCAATGCCCAAATAAAAACAGAGATCAAGCAATATATGGAGACAAACGACAACAATAATTCAACACCGCAAAATCTGTGGGATGTAGTGAATGCCGTGCTAAGAGGAAAGTATATTGCAGTACAGGCCTACCTCAGGAAAGAAGAACATTCCCATATGAGCAGTCTAAACTCACAATTAACAAAACTAGAAAAAGAAGAACAAATGAGACCCAGTCAGTAGAAGGAGGGACATAATAAAGATTAGAGCAGAAATGAATAAAATCAAGAAGAATAAAACAATAGAAAAGATCAATGAAAGCAAGAGCTGGTTCTTCGAGAAAATAAACAAAATAGATAAACCCCTAGACAGACTTATCAAGAAAAAAAGACAGTCTACACACATAAACAGAATAAGAAATGAGAAAGGAAAAATCACTATGGACAGCACAGAGATACAAAGAACTATTAGAGAATACTATCAAAAATTATATGCTAACAAACTGGAAAACCTAAAAGAAATGGAAAACCTTCTAGAAAAATACAACTTTCCAAGGCTGACCCGGAAAGAAACAGAAAATCTCAACAGACCAATTATCAGCAACAAAATTGAACTGGTAATCAAAAACCTACCTAAAAACAAAATGCCTGGACCAGATGGCTCCACCACTGAATTTCATCAAATATTTAGAGAAGACCTAACACCAATCCTCCTGAACATTTTCCAAGGAATAGAAGAAGAGGGAATACTTCCAAACTCATTCTATGAGGCCAGCATCACTCTAATACCAAAACTGGGCAAAGACACCACAAAAAAAGAAAATTACAGACCAATATCCCTGATGAACATAGACGCAAAAATAATCAACAAAATATTAGCAAACCAAATTCAAAAATACATCAAAAGGATCATCCATCATGATCAAGAAGGATTTATTCCAGGGATGCAAGGATGGTTCAACATTTGAAAATCCATCAACATCATCCACCATATCAACAAAAAAAGGACAAACACCACATGATCATCTCCATAGGTGCTGAAAAAGCATTTGACAAAATTCAACATCCATTCATGATAAAAACTCTCAACAAAATGGGTATAGAGGGCAAGTACCTCAACATAATAAAGGCTATATATGATGAACTCAAAGCCAACATTATATTTAACAGCAAGAAGCTGAAAGCTTTTCCTTTAAAATTGGGAACAAGAAAAGGATGCCCACTCTCCCCACTTCTATTTAACATAGTACTGGAGGTCCTAGCCATGGCAATAAGATAACACAAAGAAATAAAAGGCATCCAGATTGGTAGGAAAGAAGTTAAACTGTCCCCGTTTGCAGATGACATGATAGTGTACATAGGAAACCCTAAAGAATCTACTCCAAAACTACTAGATCTAATATCTGAATTCAGCGAAGTTGCAGAATACAAAATTAATGTGCAGAAATCTATGGCATTCCTATACATTAACAATGACCTAGCAGACAGAGAAATCAGGAAAACAATTCTATTCACAGTTGCATCAAAAAGAATAAAATACCTAGGAGTAAACCTAACCAAGGAACTAAAAGACCTATACTCTGAAAACTACAAGACCTCATCAGAGAAATTAAAGAAGATATCAATAAATGGAAACATATCCTGTGCTCATGGATAGGAAGAATTATATTATCAAAATGGCCATCCTGCCTAAAGCAATCTACAGATTCAATGCAATTCCTATCAAAATACCAAGAGCATTCTTCAATGAACTAGAGCAAACAGTTCTAAAATTCATATGGAACCAAAAAAGACCCCAAATAGCCAAAGCAATCCTGAGATGGAAGAATAAAGCAGGGGGGATTATGCTCCCTGACTTCAAGCTCTACTACAAAGCTATTGTAATGAAGACAATTTGGTACTAGCACAAGAACAGATCCATAGACCAGTGGAACAGCCTAAAGAGCCTTGATATAAACCCAACCATTTATGGTCAATTAATATATGATAAAGGAGCCATGGACATACAATTGGGAAATGACAGCCTCTTCAACAGCTGGTGTTGGCAAAAATGGACAGTTACATGCAAGAGAATGAAACTGGATTATTGGTTAACCCCATACACAAAAGTAAACTTGAAATGGATAAAGGACGTGAATGTAAGTCAAGAAACCAACTCTTAGAAGACAACATAGGCAAAAATCTCCTGAATACAAGCATGAGTAACTTCTTCCTCAACGCATCTCCTCAAGCAAGGGAAACAAAAGCAAAAATGAACTCATGGGACTACATCAAACTAAAAAGTTTCTGTACGGCAAAGAACACCATCAACAGAACAAAAAGGCATCCTACAGTATGGGAGAATATATTTATAAATGACATATCCGACATGGGGTTAACATCAAAAATATATAAAGAAGTTACATGCCTCTACACCCAAAAAGCAAATAACCCGATTAAAAAATGGGCAGAAGATATGAAGAGACAGTTCTCCAAAGAAGAAATTCAGATGGCCAACACACACATGAAAAGATGCTCCACATCACTAATCATCAGGGAAATGCAAATTAAAATCACAATGAGATATCACCTCACACCAGTAAGGATGGCCACCATCCAAAAGACTAAAAACAACAAATGCTGGCGAGGATGCAGAGAAAGGAGAACCCTCCTACACTGCTGGTGGGAATATAAGCTAGGTCAACTATTGTGGAAAGCAATATGAAAGTTTCTCAAAAAACTAAAAATACAAATACCATTTGACCTGGGAATCCCACTCCTTGGAATATACCCAAAGAATACAACTTCTCAGATTCAAAAAGACATATGCATCCGTATGTGTATTGCAGCACTTTTTACAATAACCAAGACATGGAAGCAACCTAAGTGTCCATCAGTAGATGAATGGATAAAGAAAAGGTGGTACATACACACAATGGAATACTATTCAGCCATAAGAAGGAAACAAATCTTGCCATTTGCAACAACATGGATTGAGCTGGAGGATACTATGCTCAGTGAAATAAGCCAGGTGGAGAAGGACATGTGCCAAATGATTTCCCTCATTTGTGGAGTACAACAAGGAAGCAAAACTGAAGGAACAAAATAGTAGCAGACTCAGAGACTCCAAGAAGGAACTAGTGGTTACCAAAGGGGAGGGGTGTGCAAGGGCGGGTGGGGAGTGTGGGAGAAGGGGATTGAAGGGTATTATGTTTAGTACACATGGTGTGGGGAATCACAGGGAAAACAGTGTAGCCCAGAGAAGGCATATAGTGAATCTGTGTCATCTTACCACACTGATGGACAGTGACTGAGATGGGGACTTGATAATATGGGTAAACGTAGTAACCACATTGTTTTTTCATGTGAAACCTTCATAAGAGTGTATATCAATAATACCTTAATAAAAAAAAAAATGGGTGGAGCAGCAGAACAGACACTTCTCAAAGAAAAAATTCAGATGGCTAACAGACACATGAAAAGATGCTCTACATCCCTAATCATCAGAGAAATGCAAATTAAAACCATAATGAGATATCACGTCACACCAGTTAGGAAGGCCATCATCCAAAAGACAAACAACAACACATGTTTGCGAGGATGTGGAGAAAGGGGAACCGTCTTACACTGCTGGTGGGAATGTTAACTAGTTCAACCATTGTGGAAAGCAGTATGGAGGTTTCTCAAAAAGCTAAAAATAGAAATAGCATTTGAC